>QRFJ01006538.1:0-90790 GCA_006176705.1 Cocos nucifera
AGATTCATGAATTAGAGACCAAGTTTGGGTGCACTATGATTAGAGAATCATTGAACAAGAGTTGTTCACTCATTGGCTAATCCATCATCAATAACTGTTAGGTAAGGTGATGAGTCTTTTGGTGGGACCGCACCATCCACTAGAAATCATTAATCATGGAGATTTTTGCATCTCTATAGAGGATGTGTAGGAATCCAAAAAAATAGTAGGAGCTAATTTGTTTAAAAAATAAAATCCATAAATAAATTGGTTAAGTCTTAATTACAATATCTAACTAGAAATTTTGACTATCTATAGAAAAATATCTGCATCCAACCCACTAGCACGAATCCTAGACACCCATAGACTGACCAGATCCAATTACAAGGATTGGCTTCGAAACTCCAAAATTATTTTGAGTTTCGAAAAGTTAACTCATATATTGGATCAGGACCCTCCCATCTTACCAGCTCGTCCATCCACTGAATAGAGAGCGTCTCTTAAAAAATGAATGGACGAAGATAACAAGACCGGATATTATATATTGGGCTCGATGTCTAATGAACTTCAGTGCCAACATGAAGATATCAGGACTTTCTGCCAAATATTGGCTTACCTACAAGAGATGTTTGGTGAACAGAATCGCGCAGCCAAGTATCAAGTCACTAAATGACTATTCAAGGCTAAAATGCATGATGGGCAGTCAATCCAAGATCATTGTCTGATGATGATCAAGAACTTAAAAAAGCTTGAGAAGCTCAGAGTGAGGTTGGACTTGGATCTGTAGAATGATATAATTCTATAATTTTGATTGATGCATATGGACAGTTCATCATGAACTATCATATGCATAAACTTCAAAATTTTTTGGTCGAACTTATGAATATGCTGATTACTGCTGAGCTTTCTATGAAAGGTTCTAAAGGCTTAGTGCTTGCTATAGAATGGACTTATACCAAGAGAAAATCTTTTGGAAAGAAGAAAAAGTCTGTGAAAAAGTAGAAGGCGGAAGGAGGAAAGAAGAAAAAAGCAGAACTGAAGAAGAAAGCCGCTGACAAAGGAAAGTATTTTCATTGCAACAATGAAGGCCACTAGAAGTGAAACTGCCCTACTTACCTAGCCACCTTGAAGAATAAGAAGAAGGCAGGTCTTTCTGGAGGTATGCTCGTTATTGAGTCTAATCTTATGATTTCTTCTACATCCAGTTGGATGCTTGATTCTGATTCTAGTGCTCATTTGTACACTTTCATGCAAGTTCTTGAGGATAGCAGGAGGCTGAGAGATGGTGAGATGATCCTGTGTGTCAAAAATGGAGCAAGAGTTGCTATCGTGATCGTGGGAACATACACTTTTCGACTACCATCTAGTTTAAACTTAGTGTTAAAAGACTGTTATTATGTGCCTGCAGCAAGCAAGAATTTAATTTCTGTTTCTTATCTTGCATTAGAAGGCTATGTAATTAGTTTTCTTAAGGATCATTGTAACATTCTTTATAAAAAAAATAAAATTACAAGTGATTTTCTTATTAACGTTCTTTATCAGTTACATATTGATATATCTATTTTTAATATCGAGCAAAATATGAATACCATGAAATGACCTAGGGATAGTCCAAACGATAGGTATCTATGGCACCTAAGACTAGGTCATATAGCAGAAGATAGGGTTAACAAATTGAAGAAAATTGGACTATTGAGTCTGTTGACTTTCGAGTCATATCCAATTTGTAAATCTTATCTTCATGGCAAAATGACTAAGCTTACTTTTATAGGACATGGGAAAAGGGCCATGGATCTTCTTGCCCTAGTACATACTGATGTGTGTGGCCCATTTGATGTGCCGATTAGAGACAACTTTATCTACTTCATAATCTTTACCGATGATTTATCTAGGTATGGGTATATGTATCTTATGAGACACAAGTCTGAAGCTTTTGAAAAGTTTAAAAAATTCAGACATGAAGTAGAAAAGTAAATAGAAAAACTCATTAAGGTTCTTCGATCAGATCGAGGAGGTGAATACCTTAGTCGAAAATTTTTAGACTATCTCAAAAAAAATAGAATAGTCTCTCAATGGACTTCACCTGAAACACCTCAACTCAACGAGATTTTAGAATGGAAGAATTGGACTCTACTAGATATGGTCCAATTCATGATGAGCTTCACAGACCTTCCTGATTTTCTTTGGAGATATTGTTTGTTAACTACAATATACTTACTGAATAGGGTTTCTTCTAAAACCGTTCCTACCACACCATATGAGATATGGCATGGTAAGAAATCAAGTCTGAGTCATTTCAGAATTTGAGATTGTCCGGCTCATGTCAAAAGACAACAAGCAAAAAAGTTAGACTTTAGATCCTTTAGAGCTCGATTTATAGGATATCCTAAAAAATCATTAGGATATTATTTCTATATTTCAGAAGATCACAATGTGATTGTGAGTCAACATGCCATCTTTCTTGAAAAATAGTTTATTCAAGATAGCGGCATTGAAAAGCAGATCAAGCTCGATGAGAAAGTCTCACAAGACCAATGAGCTAAGAACCAAATGGAACCAAATCAGGTTAACCAATCCAATCACTACCTCCTCCACCTCATAGATCGGAAAGAGTTTTTCATCCTCCTGAGAGGTACTTAGGTACTATTTCAGAGAAAATAGAGAAAATATTTTTCGTAGGTAATGAGGTTCATGGTGATGATCCCAAAATCTGTGATGAGGCAATATCGGATATCGACTCTGAGAAATTGTTAGAGATAATGAAGTTAGAAATTAACTCGATGCACTCAAACCAAGTCTGAATCTTGGTAGATCCATCAGAAGATATAGTACCTATTGGATGTAAATGGATCTACAAGAGAAAGATTGGTGCAGATGAAAATATGGAGACATTCAAAGCTAGATTAGTGGCAAAAGATTATAGTCAATGCGAAAGCATTAACTATCAGGATATCTTTTCATCAGTAGCTATGCTAAAATCTATTCGCACATTGCTTGCTGTTGTAGCCTATTTCGATTATGAAATATGGCAAATGGACGTAAAAATGATATTCTTAAATGGATATCTTGAGGAAGATATCTATATGGAATAGCCCTAGGTTTCACATCCAGTGATAATGATCATAAGGTATGCAAGCTGCAAAGGTCCATATATAGACTTAAGCAAGCATCTCGAAGCTGGAATACTCATTTTAATGATGTGATAAAATTATTTGATTTCATCAAGAATGAAAAAAAGCCATGTGTCTTCAAAAAGGTCAGTGAGAGCACTATTGTCTTCCTCGTATTGTACGTGGATGATATCCTTTTTATTGGAAATGATATTCTTATATTGACTACAGTTAAAATATGGTTATCTAAAGAATTCTCCATAAAAGATCTAGGAGAAGCATCCTTTATTCTGAAAATTAAGATCTATAGAGATAGATCGAATAGGATATTAGGACTTTCACAGAAGATGTACATAGAGGAAGTGCTAAAGAGGTTTAGCATGGAAAACTCTAAGAGGGGTTTGATACCTTTCAGACATGGCATTCTTCTTTCCAAGAAGATATGCCTTAGCACACCTAAGAAAATAGAACGAATGAGCAAGATCCCTTATGCTTCAGCAATAGGGAGCCTCATGTATGCCATGTTATGTACATGACCTGATATAGCCCATGCTGTGAGTGTCACAAGCAGATATCAGTCGAATCCAGGTGAAGAACACTGGACTTTTGTGAAATGTATCCTTAAGTACTTGAGAAGAACTAAGGATATGTTGTTGGTCTTTGGTAATGGAGAACTCCAAGTCCAAGGGTATACAGACTCAGATTTTATGTCCGATGTAGATGATCGAAAGTTGATATCTGAGAGTCTATTTGTATACAATGGTGGAGCTGTCAGTTGGAAAAGTTTCAAGCAGACTGTGATAGCAGATTCCACCATGAAAGTAGAATATATTGCTGTGTCAAAAGCTGCAAAGGAGGCATTTTGGTACAAGAAGTTTGTCGCAGAGATCGAAGTGATGCCATCAGATGCCATTTTTCTGTACTGCGACAATAATGACATCATAGCCCTTGCTAAAGAGTCGAGGTCTCACCAAAAATTCAAGCACATCGAACGGCGATACCACCTTATCCGCGATTACCTCGAGAAGGATTACGTTGAGGTCAAGAGAGTCGACTCCACAGACAATGCGGTGGACCTGCTTACAAAGCCATTAGGCCAGCAGAAGATCGAAGCCCACTTTGAAAAGATGGGACTTAGATTTGTAGCCAATTGGCTTTTGGTCAAGTGAAAGTTTGTTAGATATATGTGCCCTAGAAGCCACAATTGGCTGAGACTTGTAATACACCTCTAGGGGACAAAATTATAATTTTAACTATAAATAATAAAATAAATTATTTTCTATCACAAATGTATATTTAGTATCTGTGATACATCCCTTGAGTTAATGATAATAATAATTCTTATTTTCAAGAGTTGAAAATTTAAGACAAGAATTTTCATTATTAACTCATAAAATGCTCTGATCGTAGGATCATCATGAGGATGGTGATTGATCCGGATTGTTGGTGTACAATTACTTCTTCATAGTAAATGAGTCTTGAGTCTACGGTGTAGAGACACCAGAGCAAGAGTACACATACTCGTTAGAGAACGAAGGCACTGAGCATGACCACCTCGAGCAGTCATAAGAAAGTCTACCTTCTCATCGCTGATTGACTCGAAGCTGCAGTGGTGTGTCTGATTCTTTGACCTGAGGTGCATCGGCAGTTCACCTTGAGGGTGTCATAGTTTGACTACACCATGACTCGGTCTCCTAGCCATTCGGAATTCTAATGTGTATGTTGGCTATAGCATGTTCATTGTAGGAATTGGATTACACCAAGAAGAAATCTATCTACCTCGGTGGATGAAGAGCAGCCCTATGATAATCATGAGAATCAAGTCCATAAGCCCATGGCTATGATAGAGTGAAATAATAGAAAGAGTTTCTATTAAGGTTATCATATCGGACTTGAATCGAATGATTAAATCATATGATAGAAATTAGGGTTTGACGAGTTCACCTTAACCCTAATCTGATCGGAGCTCAAGATAGAAGAACTTAATCACACAAGTAGCTGCACCAAGAGGTTCATTTTCAATTTTGATGGGTTACCACCATATACTGTTAGGTGTCACTGATGGATTTTGGGAGCAATTAGAATGATTTAGATGATCGATCATTCTAGTTGTTTGAATCAGAAGAGTTTTGATTCATCGAAAGAAGTTTCGATGATGTCGATGATAGAGATCGCGACATATCCCATTACCATACATAACTGAACCTAACTGGATCACACAAACAAGGATTTGGATTTAGACATCATCAATTGAATTAATCTAGTTCAATTGATTTGAATTAGATTCAATTAGATTCAAAAAAATCGTGCTAGCATATGATTGAGCCTAACATTCTCCTTCTACTATCATTAAAAGTTGTCTCGACTATGCCAAATGAGTTTGTGCTCACTCAGGTACCTTTACTTGATCTGACTGAAGCTTGTCCAGATCAGAAAAGGATTGTCTTAATTTATGAGATAAATTTGAGACAACATCTTCCATTTTTCATCACCTGCTAATTCTTGTCTTTTGACTTTGGTCAAACATTGACCTTTGATCCTTAGACATGTCCTCTTACTAGATTTTGGAAAGAAAGGGGCGAATGCCTAGGGAGGCATGTGCCTATGGATAGGGATGCCTGGAGTCCCATACAGATGGGACTCCAGGTTGCTTCTTGGATTCCACTTAGGTGACCCCTAGCTATAGACCTTGATCGATCTTGGGCGCCATCTAAGGATGAATTAGTGAGGCTCTCATCTAATTGGATCAGGTGATGTCATCCCACCAATCAAATTTAGATCTGATTGCACAAAGCAACATGATTGACCGGGATAATGTGGCACTGCATGGTGCAGCAAGGTCTATATAAACCCTATCTGCGCCTAATTTTTACAGAGTTCTCTCTTAGCCCACGCCCCAAGGCTGCTCCTCTCTAGGCATGCGCCTATGGATAGGGATGCCTGGAGTCCCATACAGATGGGACTCCAGGTTGCTTCTTGGATTCCACTTAGGTGACCCCTAGCTATAGACCTTGACCAGTCTTGTGCGCCATCTAAGGATGAATTAGTGAGGCTCTCATCTGATTGGATCAGGTGATGTCATCCCATCAATTAGATTTAGATCTGATTGCACAAAGCAATATGATTGGCCGAGATGATGTAGCACTGCATGGTGCAGCAAGGTCTATATAAACCCTGTCTGCACCTAATTTTTATAGAGTTCTCTCTTAGCCCACGCCCCAAGGCTGCCCCTCTCCCTCCTCCATGCCATCTTCTGATCCTCTCTCCTCTCTCCATGCCCAAGGAAAGTTGGACTCTAGTTTGGTGCGATCCAAGTAAGAAAAAGCTGACGAGAAAGGAAGAAGGCAGTACTGCTGCAGAGACGACAGCAGATCTTCGAAAGAAATTTTGAAGATCCTCCAAATCAGATCCAGATCTGTTATTTGGAGAAGTGATAAAGAAGGAGAAGATCTCCAGATCCAATCCAAATGGATACCGATAGAGGCCAGGCGCTTGCGTGGTTAGATCCAGAACCTCAAGCAATAAGCAGGATCATCAAAGGATAATCTGATTACCCAGCATTAAGGTATAATTAAATTAAATCTAATTTATTTTTATTTTTATTTATTAGATCTATAAAATCAGATCTAAAATATCTCAGATCTGATCTGGATACACGAAAGAAATTTTTGAAATATCTCTCTTAATCCGATCAGATCTAAACGAACTTGATCCGAAAAATCAAAATTTTTTCTTCAGTATTATGCCGTTGCCAACTTAGCTACTCAAATAAGTTTTATTGTACCATATATAACTTAAAAATAATGTCTAACACCTAATACCGGAAGGTGCCGTTCGGCGGCAGGATTCAAGCTTGGATCGACTACGACAGCATCATGAAGGTGATCAATATCACCCCTGCCTCCTCTTCGAAGGAGCCAAGATGGGATTTTTAGCGGGCGACGCTACCACGCCCTTTGTCACCTCTCTTTGCTGGCCGCCATTGTCGTCGCTGGCATTAGCCCATAAAGCTCCTTCCGCTCTAACCATCCTTTGCACACATTCACCATTGGATCGGCTCTCAAAGTACATCAACGGGTGATTTAACAATGACTGTGCACCAATGGGAAAGAGGACCGCCGGACCCCTCTCTAGCCGTCGGAGTAAGGTAAGTTCCTCTTCTCCTTCTTTCTTCTTTCATTTCTGCATCGCCAGCATATGATGGAAGCTGGCAAGCCATCATTCTTGGTTCAAAACAGGGCAGCTCTATTTTTATTTTGTTCCTCCACTCGCCGCTGGCAACAACCGCTGTTAGCACTGTCGCCGGGACCATGGCATCATGCCACCGGCAAGCCACCATGGGTGGCCAGCCATATCCTTCGTGGCCATGCATAGAAGAGGGACAGTGGGGAGCAAAACCCCCTGTTTGAAGATTATATACATAGATTTGAAGATTGAGAGTCTGAGGACCCTAATCTAAACCAGCCAGCTTAAGCTTTGAACCACTCCATAACCATGAATCATGAACATAAACTATTAAATCTATCTCCATTGGCAGTTCTACAAACGGGAGGAGTCGCAAAACTGGGTCAAAGCGAGGATCGGTGCTCTACAAAATCGAGCGCAGCCCCTTATCTGGACCAGTATTCAGTAATCCGTGATGACCGCATTAATCTAGTGATAGGAGAGTAGGTTATGATTGTCTCCTTTTCAGCATATCAAAGAATAGAGTTGAGAGATTTTAGATTGCGCTTTCATTTAGCTCTGTCATGGGTCAGTCCTATGATAGTTTCAGTCAAACAGAGATGCTTGCGAGTATTCATAAATTTCGAGAAACACATCTCAGTCCAGTTGCATCATGAGTTCACATGAGCACCCTGAGCGATTACAAATGCGACGCACTAAACCTATTTAATGATTTTTGTTATTTGAAGAATTTGCTGTTTGACGTCCATCCATTTTCCCTTCAAAAAGAAATCCATTCATTTGTTATAAAATCATCATCACAAAATATCATATGCCAATCGCAAAAAACCCCTCAGTTTAACATAGCACCATCAGTTTGTATGCCTTCACTGATCATGTGCCATTACAAAAGAATTATAAGCCAATGCAGCAAAAGGATAACAGATTTCATGCCTTAATGACGACAAATAAACCAAAGAAATAGATGAGAACCCATACATTATTTAGATCCAGGGAAATTCTTGCTCACCTATCAGCCTACCAAGTTCTATATTTGTAGTGTTATACACAGAATTAAATCAGGAGTCGGTGGAGAAAATCTTCCATTGGATCATCATTACGATCTTCTTCATTCAGTAGGCCATCATTTCTTCTGGAGCGAGCGGCATGGATAAAAGCACATCATCATGCTTCACCTTACAACAAATAATATGAGGACGTACGATAATATGAGTTCACCATAGTGGCTAAGAGAAGGGGGAAAATGGTGAAACTTCGAAGATCACATCGTCCATTGCTAGTACGTACGATAATATGAGGACCGGATGGCTCCATTGCATGTCATACAATACGAAGCATTTTGCTATATTTTTGCAGCATAGGTCTGTACCCTCTCAACTTATAACCTAAACTGTTATGACCCAGACTGAAACCAGATCCGATACGGATCGGATACCGATATATCTATATTCATATTTATTTTATCTGATAAATATAGATATGAATATGGATATTATTTGAATACAAAAATTTATATCCATATTTATTTTAAATGGATACGGATATAATTCGGATCCTAAAAGTATGGATATAATTATGAATATAATTTAGATAATTAAATTTTATGACTATAGAATTAAAGATATTACTAAATAAATAATAAATTAAGTTAATCATATGTTTATATGATTGTATATTTTTTTAAAAAATTAATAAGTACTATATAAAATCATATAGAATTACGTATAGATTCGGATATTCGGATAAAGATCAGATAGTTGTCTATCTATATCCATATCCATTTTTCTTCGACGGATATGGATACAAATATGGATATTAGTCGGATCCTCAAATTTTTATCCATATCCAGATCAATTTGGATATAAAAATAAATTGGACGGATAATATCCATACTACTTTCACCTCTAGATCCAACCCAATTTGAAAACCTAGTCCAAAAAAAAGGAAAGAAATAGAGGTGTAGATAGAGGAATTTTTCTCCCATTAACAATCCTCTTCCGATCCATGGAAGGAATTCTATTTTATCTAAAACTCGAATTAATCTCTATAAATTAAAACCCCTCTCCCTTTCACGGCCTTCCATCACCGGGATTCATCAATTTTCTCCCTATTTTTCTCCCAATTTCTTCCAAACTGTTCTCCTTTCCTATTCTTCGATTTAAAGGCAAGTGCCAGTGATTTTCTGGTCCAAAACATCGCCAAGAACCCAAGTAATCCTTTGAAAACTTTTTTTTTGGACTTTCCCTCAAAGTTTAGAATGAGTTTTAAGGATTTTATTTGCTGATTTTTGGCAAAAAGGATTTCAAAACCTCTATTTTGGCCGATCATTTTCATGTTTTTTTGGCATCGTCCAACGCCACCTATCATCAACGAGACCCAATCAGGGGAGCTGTGGCTGCATCTCCATGGGCCAAAGTCCTGCTCATCCGATCTAGATGAGGTTTTCATGGCGTCGGGAGGAAGGGGAAGGAGGGATTCACAGCCCCATATTTCGCCAAACAAAAAAAAAAACAAGAAGAAAGAGAGAGTTTTTCTTTCTCTTCCATCTCAGATATTGATCTAAATTTCTCTCTCCAAAAAATTTATTTTTTCTCTCTCTCCCAACTTGAGTTTGAAAGTTTGAAATCATCTTTTCTCTCCTATTTTTTCTCTCTATTAGAAATTATTAGATTTACAAAAAAATCAAGAAAAGAAAAAAAAAAGAAAGAAGATTTTTCCTCTCCTTCCTCTTTCTCTCTTCTTTTCCTCTCCACTTTCTCTCTCTATAAATTTTTTCTCTAGAATTTTCTCTCTCTAAAAATTATGTCTCTCTCTACATTAGTTCTCTCTCCTAATGTTGTCTAGTTCTTTGAAAAAATTGATGATAAATTTGAATGATCTTAGTTAAGAGGATCCTGATTTGTGATGGTCGGATAATGTACCAATACCCACCTTAGCCATACCAAATGCTTTAGATTTTATAACCCATAATTTTATTGATTATCTATGATATAATTCCATCATGATTTGATTTAAACTATCTTGATTTGATTGATTGGATTATCGGATCATATCATCTAATTAGTTTTGATTCATCTTCATAGTTTCTTTCTCCTCTGACTTTATCTCTTGATTTATAAACTCAATAAAAGATTTCTGGTCCTACCACTTCGAATCCAATTTGATTCAAATAAATAAATTTTGAATCATCTATCTTCTAGTCTAATCTTGATTGATGAAGTTAGGATGACCAGACTAATCCTGACCATTGGATTTGACTACCGTCAATCTATCTTTTTGGTTTATTGGTATACTTTTTAATTATTGAAATTGATCATCTATAGAATTATAAATGTCTGATAATGGGGTACTATGATATGATCTATGAATAGAAAATTTTGGTAAGAAATTACAAGAATGATATGAATTTATTGAAATACATATAAAATAAGTAATATTTTATTTTTTCTAGATTTATTGATAAATTATAATATATTTTTTTGACATGATTTATGAAATGATGCATGAATTTGATGAATGATATTTTATTATTGAAAGTATTTTATTTTTAAAATATTATGATGAAGCATGATTGAAAGTACTAATCTTATTATATATTATACTTAATTAATTTTGATACCACATGATTATGTGCATCCTTATCGAGCTGAAATAAGAAATATAAATTATAAAAAAATTATAAATTAAGATGATGTGAATTCTCAGTTTGACTATATGGAGGATCCTACCAATGAGAACTAATATGTTGGTAAAGATTTAGTTTTGAGTGTCTATGTCACCGGTAGACCACCAGTAGATCAGCAATTCCAAAAAACTTTGCTGCCAGATGATTCGCAGCTTACTGCAAGTTGATACGTAGTATTATGACCCTGTCGTAAGGATAATGTGATCATGGCTCATGACTGATGAGAATGACTGATAAGAATTTGATAATTTAAAAAAAATAAATTTTTAAAAAAAAGTTAAAAAGATTGAATTTGGCATGATAGTAATTTAAAAATATTGAATAATAAAAATTAATTTTAAACTGATGAACTTTATATGCTTATTTTCTATCAGTAATAATTTATTTTATTATCTAATAAAATTTATTTAAAATAATCATTGCTTACTAGACTATCTAGCTCATTATTCATATTTTTACTATTTTTATAGATCTCAAGAATCTGATGATACAAGAGTATGTATGGAAGAGTGATGAAATAGAATCTCAATGTTTGTATTTTAAATTAAAAATTTTATTGAAGCTGATATAGGATCTTTTGAATATTATGGATATTAAAATTAAATTTTAATTAGTTAAATTTTAAATTTAATTTATTGATTAATTATTTCACTGTTGCTTTATGATAGTATGATGAGATGCCTTGCATGCTTATAAAGAGAGTTTTCTATGAGTGTGTGGTGGTTGCTTTGACTCTTGACTAGCGATCTCGGGTTGAGGACATGATAATTAAAGTGGTATCAGAATATAAGTGGATGAAACATAAGTCACAGAATTAGATATTAACAAGTATAGGTGGGTAGACATTAAGAGACATTGGGTGTAGATTTATAATGATTATAGTATAAGTTGTCTTCGTAATTTTTGACTAAACATTATGATTATGAATGAAAGATTGCTTAAGAATAATGATTTAGAGGGTCTGATATATGATGGATGATTTGGAGATCATGTTGTGATTTGATGGATTTTGATCTAAAATAATTACAAAAGAAATAAACATGTAATTTTATTGTGCATTATTAATTATTAGTTTGGTCATTAATTGTTGAAGTGAATTGTAAGCTCAAATTCGATATAGGAGTAATATCATGATATTGTTCCTAGTTAAGAAGTTGATTATTAGTGATAAGATAAAAATTCAGTGATCAAATATTATTTTCAGGCTGGACTAAGAAAATCTTTATGATGTCTTATTAGAATATTTTTCAAAGTTGAACTCGATATGTGGATCATGTATAAACTGACATGTTAAGAGAAATGCATATTTGAGAATATTACAAATAAGTTTATTTCTGATGAAATAAATTAATTTTATTTTGAGATTATAGAGAATCCATCATCGTGGAATCACTAATAATTTTAATTGTCATCTATGGATCTAGGTAATAGATCTTGTTTATGCCTATTGAAGATTATATAGTATATATAAAAATTCAATTCAAAGTTTGGGTTTATGAATTGATTCAGAGTTCTTTTGCCATTATTATTGAGGTCCTTGATAAAATTCAGTATAGCATGGTGATTTGGTTTTAAGATGTTTGCATGATTGTTATGGAAGAATTTTGATAGATAGTAAGGATCTTGATGAAAGAAACTTTAGAAAAGATTATGATTTGAAATTACTTATATGTTTTGATTTATGTCCTAACTTGGGGGAGCATTGATGGATTTTCTTATTGATTTGACTTATAGAATCTTGATTTAGAATTATCTAATTGAATTGATACCAGAATTAAGATTTGATTTATATTGGACTATAGTAGAGCTACATGATAGTTTTGAATGTGATATTGGACTCAAGGGTTAATCAAGATTATTGTGCACCAGATAAGAGTCGGAATAAGAATTGGAAGTTCATCTTTGGCTTATATAGTGGTTTTAAATATGTCAAATGACTAAAAGAATGATTTAGATAGATGTGGTCAATATATATTAAGAATGAGGCTTAAAAGTTCTATTGAAATACCTAGAAGTTAAATTTGGATCGATTCAATATACCATAGTATATTTTGATCGAAAGCTATTTCGTAAATTCAAGAAATTTTGATTGTTGGATCAGTGTGCGCAGCAGAAACATGATAATTTGGATTATTTTGAGCAAGTCAAAAATGTTGATTCTTTGACTTATAGAATTATGATAAATGACATAATTTGATATTCCTTATAAAAGAAATTTATTGATAATGAAAAGGATAATATTTTTGAATTTGGGATTATTTTGGACGTTGATATGTGATTTTCAAAAGAAGAGCTCCTATTTACTATATTAAGAAAATTTTTATTACCCTGAGTCTTAATGAGTGGACTCTTAATTTTTTATTTTGGATTTGAAATATCTAGAGATAGATTTTCTTTATCCTAAAATTGAATCCTATGCTTCTCTATCTATTAGAAAGAATTGAGCTTATTTATCGATCTTGATTTTGATCTTAGATTTCTATACTCAAATATTCATATATAGAGGGTACAATAAAAAAAAAAATTATGATCTTGTGATAAATTGATCAAATCATGAACAGGTAAGGATTTGATGAGAAACTTGATATCTTTATTTGAAATTAAGATATCATTTTGTTTTCAAGAAATGAATAGTTCTGATTCAGATCTACTTTTAAGATATTGACTTTTCTCTTATGAAATGATTTAAGGATGAATTTGCATCAAGAATTAAAATATTAAAATATTCAAGGATGAGATTAGAATAGTAGATTTTCAACTTTGGAAAGCATGGATGAGAGAAAATATTTTAGATTCTTGATAGATTGGGATATTACTATAAGATTCATATTAGTATGTTTTTCTATCTTTTGGATTGATAAATTAAGAAAGTTTTGATAGAGAAACTTAATATTTTTATTGAGAATTAAGATGATTGATTTTTTTTTTCTTCCATTTACAAGAGATGGGTTCGATTTCGATCATCTATAAGGAAAATCCAGTCTTGAAGCATTGAAATCTTATTCTTATGTTGACATCTATTAAAAAAAAATGGTAGAATACATTTAGAAATGAGATCATGATTGAAGCCCTAAAGTTCAAAGACCATTGATAGAAAATTTTGAGGACGAAATTTCTTTTAGGAGGGTAGAATGTTATGACCCTACCAAATTTGAAAACCCAACCCAAAAGATGAGCACGATCTTAAAGCATGAAAAAAAAAAGAGAGAAACAAGGGTGTGGACAAAGGAATTTTTCTCCTATTAAGAATCATCTTCCGATCCATGGGAGGAATTATATTTCATCTAAAACTCGAATTAATCTCTATAAATTGAAACCCCTCTCCCTTCCACGGCCTTCCACCATCGAGATTCATCAATTTTCTCTTTATTTTTCTCCCAATTTCATCCAAATTGTTTCCATTTTCTATTCTTTGATTTAAAGGCAAGTGCTGGTGATTTTGTGGTCCAAAACATCACCAAAAATCTAGGTAATCCTTTGAAAACTTCCTTTTTGGATTTTCCCTCAAAGTTTTCAATGAGATTTTAGGATTTTATTTGCTGATTTTTGGAAAACATGTGGAATTTCAAAACCTCTAGTCCGATCGATCATTTTCATATTTTTTTGGTGTCATCCGGTACCGCCTGTCACCGACGAGCCCCAATCAGGGGAGTTGTGGCTACACTGCCATGGACCAAAGCCTTGCTTGTCCGATCCGGGTAAGGTTTTCATGGCGTCGGGAGGAAAGGGAAGCAGCGATTCATGGTCCCCTATTTCGCCAAACCAAAAAAAAAGAAGAAAGAAGAAAAAGAAAAAAAAGAAGAAAGAGAGAAAGTTTTTCTCTCTCTTCCATCTAAGATCTTGATTAAACTTTCTCTCTCCAAAAGATTTATTTTCTCTCTCTCTCCCAACTTGAGTTTGAAATTATCTTTTCTATCTCTACTTTCTCT
This sequence comes from Cocos nucifera, assembly GCA_006176705.1. NCBI lineage: Eukaryota > Viridiplantae > Streptophyta > Magnoliopsida > Arecales > Arecaceae > Cocos > Cocos nucifera. Next base: position 14,889 of record QRFJ01006538.1, read on the forward strand.
CTGCTATTTTCTCTCTCTATTAGGAATTATTAGATTTTATAAAAAAAGAGAAAGAAAGAGAAGAAAAAGAAAAGAAAGAAGAAGATTTTTCCTCTCCTCTCTCTTTCTCTCTATAATTTTTTCTCTTTAGAATTTTCTCTCTTTAAAAATTATGTCTCTCTCTACATTATTTCTCTCTTCTAAGATTGTCTAGTTCTTTGAAAAGATTGATGATGAATTTGAATAACCCTAGTTAAGGGGATCCAGATCTATGATTATCGAATAATGTACCAGCACCCATCTTAGCTAGACCAAATACTTTAGATTTTATCATTCATAATTTTATTAAATTATCTATGAGATAATTTTATCATGATTTAATTTAAACTATCTTGATTTGATTGATCGGATTGTCAGACCATATCATCTGATTAGTCCCGATTCATCTTCATAGTTTCTTTCTTCTCTGGATTTATTTCTCCACTTGATTTATGAACTCAATGAAAGATTTCTAGTCCTATCATTTCAAATCTAATTTGATCTAGATAAATAAACTTTAAACCATCTGTCTCTTAGTCTAAGCTTGATCGATGAAGTTAGGATGATCAAACTGATCCGGACCATTGGATGTGACTGTCGTTAACATATCTTTTTGGTTTATTGGTATGCTTTTTAATTATTGAAATTGATTCTCTATAGAATTGTAGATGTCTGATAATGGGGTACTGCGACATGATCTATGAACAGAAGATTTTGAAAAAAAATTATAAAAATGATATGGATTTATTGGAATGCGTACAAGATAAGTAATGTTTCATTTTTTCTAAATTTATTGATAAATTATAATATATTTTTTGATATGGTTTATGAAATGATGCATGAATTTGATGAATGATATTTTATTTTTAAAAGTATTTTATTTTTAAAATATTATGATGAAGCATGATTGAAAGTACTAAACTTATTATGTATTATACTTGATTGATTTCGATACTATATGATTATGTGCATCCTTATCGAATTGAAATAAGAAACATAAATTATGAAGAAAATTATGAATTAAGATGATTTAAATTCTCAATCTGACTATATGGAGGACTCCGCCAATGGAGGTACATACGTCAATAAAGATTTAGTCTTGAGAATCTATGTCGCCAGCAAACCAATGACAAACCACCAGTAGACCAACAATTTTGAAGAACTTTGCTGCTAGATGATTTGTAGCTTACTGCAAGTTGATACACGATATTATGATCCTACCGCAGGGATAATGTGGTCACAGCTCATGGCTAATGAGAATGACTGATAAAAATTTGATAATTTAAAAAAAATTAAATTTTTGAAAGAAACTTAAAAAGATTGAATTTGGCATGATAGTGATTTAAAAATATTGAATAATATAAATTGATTTCAAACTGATGAACTCTATATACTTATTTTCTATAAGCGATAATTTATTTTATTGTCCGATGAAATCTGGTTAAAGTGATCATTGCTTACTGGGCTGTCTAGCTCATTACCTCTATTTTTATAGATCTTGAGAATTTAGATGATACGAAAGTATATGTGGGAGTGATGAAGTAGAATCTAAATGTTTGTATTTTAAATTAAGAATTTTATTGAAGCTGAAGTAAGATTTTTTGAACATTATGGATATTGAAATTAGATTTTAATTAGTTAAATTTTGAATTTAATTTATTAATTAATTATTTTGTTGTTATTTTATGATAGTATGATAAAATGTCTTGCATGCTTGTGAAAAGAGTTTTCTATGAGTGTGCGATGGTTGTCATGACCCTTGACTAGTGATCTCGAGTTGGGAGCATGACATAAACTCTACCTAAACTGCATCATTATGCACACTAACTTAAGTTCTATTAAATCCACATCTTTTCAAAATCCCACCAAATCAATATCTTACAAGCTAACAACTTTGAATCGATAGGATCTGATAAGCCAAAGATATGAAGAGTTTCTTCTGCTTTTAACATGCAATTGTTATATTTTTTTCCCATATGTTGCGGCCAATCCTTTATTGCGGCCGTCGTCAGAGAAAAACTCCTGCAAAAAAAATTCTCACTACTCAAAAATATTTTCGGTGGGAATCCTTCGATGCTTAAGTCAGTAGAAAAATAGTCGAACAAGTAAATAAAATCAAAATTGGCAGAGTATCTCTCAGAAGTGTCTTGCCAATGTCATTCGTTTATCTTCTTTTTATTGATAAATTGTTAATAACCATTTGTAATGGCTAGGCACATGGGTCCTGCTTATTCCAGTATTAATTGATCATGGGGTTGGTAATGAATACCCATGAACGACCGTTATGCGCATTTCGTGCTTGCAATTTTTAATATACCTATTGTATATCGATGAGAGCTATATCGATAATATGTTGGTATAATTATCATACCGACTGATCATCGGATGATGGTTTCGATATTCTAGTTAACCAGCGATCGTCATATTCACTGAATGAAAGTCGATTGAGGGTTACCAACTATCAATCAATAAATTGATTGATAGTTGGTCGTTGCCAACTATGAGTTGGGTATTGAGACTGGTTGGTAGTCGGTTTATCTAGTTGGAAGTCGTTTATTCTTCTATTTCTGATAGATAGTCGAAGAAATCAATTGTTAGTAGAGAATTTAATGTTGCTACCGCACCATAGGTAATTCCGACTATAAGTCGGAATGCTGATATTAAATAAGAGGGAAGTAGATTTGGTTGTCCCAACAATTGCCCCCTACTCTCAAGTTCAAAATGGAAAAGCACATGACTTAACACGTGATTTGATATTTTGAATGACGAGAGTCTTCACGTGTCATCTCAAGCCCCGATTTGGCGGCTGCTTTATTTTCAGCATTAATGATTGCTTCGAAAGTTAAAAGATTTTTGATATTTTATCACTTTAATGATCGTGCAACAATCATTGGTATATTCAGTTGAAAAGTTGATTCGACAACCAGACAATCCGGTTGATTCAATTTAGGATCAATCGATTGTTGCCACGTATCGAATAACTATTGGATTTTGACTATTCTCACGGATAGTGATAATAATGTGGCATGATCTGATGGTGGGTGCATTGAAGTGTCCGATTAATAGTCGATCCAGATACTACCACGCATTGAAATATAGGAGACCCCTAAAGTTATCCTGGCCATTGGCAATTTCTATATATATATAAGGTTGCTTTCCTTCTTTTTGGAGTTCTTGTTGCGACTGAGAATTTCAGTGGGTGCCTCGAGTTCTTCTCTTGTTCTTCCCTATTTTATAGTTTTTCAGGCTCCTTTTTGATTCTCAGGTTAGACTTCTTTCCTTTTCCTTCTTTTCTTAGAGTTTTTCTTCATCATTTGTAATGGTAGATAGAAGTAGAACTAAGGTAGGAGAAGGTGCTTCTGTAGGTAAAGATAGTTGGCCGTCTGGTTTGGCTGGAGTCTTTTCTTTTAGTCTGACGGTGGAGGTTTTTTCATTGATCGATTCCATAGTTGATCATCTCCGAGATCAATATTGTATCTTGGAACAATTTCGACTATCCATACTTGATCCGGATGGTCGGGTGACTTCTCTACCTTTGGGTCATATTGCTTTCTACATAGAAAATTTTAGGTTGGGCCTTTGTTTTTCGATCTCGAAGTTCATTTGGAACATCCTGGATTACTATCGGGTCTGCCCAGCCTAACTTGCACCAAATTTCATTTGGCTTCTTGTTTCATTTGCCTTGTTATGCCATACCATCCTGACTGTCACTCAGTTCTTACTTTTTTATCCTTTTTCGTACTTTATCTCCATCCTAAAATTGAGGATTGGTGGTTTTTTCTCCAAGGAAGGATCTGTCCTTTATTTTCGATCTTACTTCATCTATCCACAATTGGAAGATCCAGTTCTTTTTCTTTTCTTCTTCTTTTCCTTGGAATATTTTTTTACATGGAAAATTCCAAATACTAGTCTGAATGAAAATAGTCGAGTTGATGCCGCCAATAGAGAGGATTTTCTCAAGTTAAAAGACATGAAAATCCCGATATAGAAGAAACTATTGATGAACCAAGCTATGTATGATATCGGACTTGGTCCGATGCCAGTCATAGGTATAGTCTGACGTAGCTTTTTAGACTTTTCATTTTTGCCTAATCTCAAACTTGTAACTATATTGTTTTTGTTTGTAGCTATGCGGCCTACAGTACCAATTTCGGCGATCGATGTCCATCGATTCGTTGGCAAGAGGAAGTCCACTGCCGACGTGGGATCATCTAGAGTGTCGAAGGAGAGTCGGCCCAACACTCCATCAGTAGTCATCCATCCGACTGGCACACCATCGATAGTCATCAATCGGATCGACATTCTATCGGCTAAGGTTTGGGGGATTGCTGGTGACACAGTCATCGCATTTATGGCTCCAGCAACTCTTCCTTTAGTTTAAGCTCCACCAATTGAAGCACCTCTAGCAATTGAAGAGCTGGATGATGATGTGGTCATCATGGAAGCATCGACTAACTGTGTGGATCCAGTGATATTTTGGGCCCCATCGATGCCCGAAGTTGAGTCCATCAAATAGCGGCCGATAGTTTCTCAAACCCCCCTCACACCTAAGAGGATGTCGGCTCCGATCGAACGATCGTCGAGTCAAAGGCATGGGAAGGTTCTAGTAACATCTATGGGAAGCGAAGCTCCAAGTGGCTCTATGGAGCTTTCGGACATCTGGATTTCCATCGAAGAGTTGGCTCTGGTGAACTCGACACTCGCTAAGTGGCTTGTCGAAGCTATTCTTCTCTCGACTGATAGGGAGAACAAGCGAAGTTGGATAGTGTCCAATATGTTTTCTTCTTTTTATCCAATCATTCTCAGTGTAAGTTAATTGAAACTTTCTATCATTCTCTTTTTACTTATTCTTTCTAACTTATATTTTTCTTCTATTCAACTGGTGCATGATATGGAGAAGGAGTATCGAGCATTTGGCGACTTGCATTAAGCTTGGTCTGATAAAGTCATGGCGGCCGAAATAGAGAAAAATGCTACCCTCAAATGCCTTCAAACTATGACTGACCGAGAGAAGGAGGCGGTGGAGCGGAGAAGAAACAAGCAAAAAAAGTCTTCTGACAAAAGTGAAATTGAAATCGGCCCGTGCCGACTTAGAGTCGGCATGCACTGAGCTAGAGTCAGCTCATACTAATTTGGAGTCGGTTGAGTGGATTATCGAGACTCAAGAGTCTCAAATTCGAAGGAAGAGATGTGACATCAGTCAGCTTTTGAAGGAGCATGATGACTACATTAAAGAGTTGGAAGAGGAGTGGAAGAAACTTTTATTCTCCGAATTAGAGTCGGCATTTGCTAAAGAAGAAGCGAAGTTGGCTCAAGCAGCTCTCGGTTGAGCACAGGAGCAAGCCATCAAGGATTACTAAAATTTAGAAGATTTTAAGAATGCGATCCTCGAAGGTGGTTGTATATCGTATTGGACCGAATATGAAGATGGATGGGATGCGGTCGGGAAGATCTACCCAAAGTTGGATTTAAGTCATGTCACCATCCTAGAGTCTGATGATGAGGATGAATTGGCTGAAATGGTGACTATCCCGACTGAAGAAGAAACATTGGCTGTAGTAGAACCTGCCCCAACTTTTGGAGAAGCTACCCCAGTGTCAGCCAACGTAGAGCCAACAATAATTAATGATCAAATTATTAAGATTGTGTCGGCGACTGACATTGCAGTAGAACAAACCGATCACTGATCGGCATGAATGTAATGGACTTTTCTTTCTTCTTTATTATTGGATGAAGATCTGATTTTGTAACCAGGCTTTGGCCTAATTTTGTAATACTTTCAAATATGAATGAAGAAGAAATTTTTTTAAGTACAGAACCTTTAATGGTCAAAATTTCTAAGTGTTAAGTTTATCATGTAATTTTTAATCGGTAGCCGAATATCAATCTACTTACCAAATGTTTAAGTGTAGTAGAAATAATCATAGAACTTGCCATCTAATAGGGTTTTAGTCAACTAGACTTTAGGCAAAAAGTTTCTAGGTATTTGATAAACGAAGTTAGCTGAATATCCTTTGACTGATCGACATCAAGTTGATATATTTTTCACTCAGTTAGAATAGTGTGGGCATAAAATTTCTTTCAATCTTAGTTGAGTTGGCATAATATTTCACTTAGTCATAGCTAAGTCGGCATTATATTCCACTCAGCCGTAGCTGAGTGGCATAGTTTTGAATCATCCGATTGTAAGTCGACTAGAAATATTGTCTGACTATGAGTTGGTTTGTCTTCCAACTTTAAGTCAGCAATTTGTAGAATTTCCTGACTTTAAGATGGCTAGTTTTAGTCATCCAACCGAACGCTAGTTGGAAAACATTTTTGATGTCAGGTCGTTAGTCCAATATTACTTGAACTTAGTTAAATTTTGAAGAATTTTTTTTTTTGATCCAATCATTTCATTAGAAATGTCATCACACTTAAACAACTCTACTGATAATACATCTTTAAATTATCTACATTCCATATTCATGGGATAGTTGCTCCATTGAGAGTCTCAAGTTAGTATGTGCCCGGATGAAGGGTTTCAATCACTCTGTAGGGTCCTTCCTAATTTGAAAATAATTTATCTTGATCTAAAGGTTTTGAAACTTCTGCCTTTCTTAAAATTAAATCTCTAGAAAGAAATACTTTTGGCTTGATCCTTGCATTATAGTATTGGGTGACTCTTTATTAGTATGCAACCATCCAAACATGAACTTATTGCCGAACTTCAAGGAGTAAATCTAAACCAGCTCTTCGAGATTTGGAGTTTCTTGGTTCTGCATAATGTTTGACTCTCATTGATGGTAAGCCGATCTCCACTAGAATCATCACTTCTATTTTGTGTGCTAGGTTGAATAGTGATTCTCCCATCAGAATGTGAGGAGTTATCCGATATGCCCATAGGATTGAATGTTCTACCCAGAGGCCTTTTGCTTCATTCAATCGAGTCTTTAGTCCATGTAGAATCATCTGATTCATGACTTCTACCTTACCATTTGATTATAGATGGTTGACAGAAGTAAGTTTGTGTGTAATATAAAATTTCATACAAAACTCTCTGAAATTTTGATTATCAAATTAACGATCATTATTAGTGATTATGGTATGCGGTAATCCAAATCTATGTACAATCGGCTTTTCAATAAAATCTTCTATCTTGCTTTCAGTGATCTATGCCAATGGTTTGGCCTCTATCCATTTGGTGAAGTAATCTATCACGATCATAAAAATTTTTCTTTGATCGGATGTTGGAGGGAAGGGACCAAGAATGTCCATCCCCCATTGTGCGAATGGCCATGATGCGATGATTAATGTCAGTTGATTGGTTGGTTGATGCTAAATATTAGCATACTTCTAGCATGGTTCGTACCTTCGAATAAATTCAGCTGCATCTTTCTTCAGGGTGGGCCAATAGTATTCCTATCGCAGAATCTTGTAAGCCAATGACTTGCCTCCTAAGTGATTTTCGCAAATCCCTTCGTGAACTTCTCAAAGAGCATAATCAACATTAATAGACTCTAAGCATTTAAGTAGAGGGAGAGAGAATGATCTCTTGAAAAGTCATTCACTCATAAGAATATATTATGAAGCAGTCCACTTTAGGCGTTTGGCTTCAGAAGAATCTTCAGACAAAATTTTGTTAGAAAGATATTGGATGATCGAATCCATCCAACTTGATTCATCATTTATTTATAGCACTTGCTCGACTTTATCGATACCCGACTATTTGAGATATTTGATGAAATTTCGATTGAGAAAATTGAAAGAAGTAGTTGCAAGTCGAGAGAGTGCATTGGCTCGTGCATTTTTCATTCTTGGTATATGGAAGATCTTGAAATATCTAAATGTCGATGTGATTTCTTTCACCTTTTGAAGGTATTTTATCATAGTTGGATCTTGGGCTTCATATTCACCCTTAACTTGTCTGCTTATTAATTATGAGTCAGTAAACACCTTCAAGTTATTTATGTCAAGCTCTTTTGTGATCCTCAACCGGCTAGCAAAGCTTCATATTTGGCTCGATTATTGGATGCTTTGAAGTTAAACTGAAGGATATATTCAGCTGTAGTCCCTTTGGAGTTAGTAAGAATGAAGTCGGCTCCACTTTTTTGGACATTAGATGCTTCATCAACATGAAGTACACATGTTGATTCTAGTTCAACCTCAGGGTTCATAACTTGTTCTAACTTATTATCGGATTTTTGCTCTGGTTTATCGTCGGATACAATACATTTGGTAACAAAGTCGGCTAGCACCTAAGCCTTCATTGATGGTCGTGGGTGATATTGGATGTTGAATTCGCTGAGTTTAATCATTCATTATGCCATTCAACCAGAGATATCTAGTAGATGTAGAATTATCTTCAGTGGTTGGTCTGTCAATACCACAATCGAATGAGCTTGAAAGTATTGTTGGAGTCACTGTGTTGGTATGATTAGGGTGTGAATCATTTTCTCTGCCTTTGAGTACTTGATCTCGATGTTGTGCAATACCTTACTGGTATAATATATCGGTCATTGGATTCGATTCTCGTCTTCTCTGACAAAAATTGAACTGACCGCCTCTGTCGATGTGGCTATGTAGATATACAATATTTCTTCCATCTTTGATTTTGCAAGTAATGGTGGGGACATCAAGTATTTCTTTAAGTCTTCGAAGGATTGTTGGCATTCATCTGACCATGAAAAATTCTTCATTTGTCGTAAAGTTTTGAAGAAAGATAGATACATTTCAGCCGACTTTGAAATGAATCGGCTAAGCATGGTAATTCTTTCATTCAATTATTGTATCTCTTTCTTAGAGCTTGGGTGCTTTATATCGATAATGGCCTTAATTTTCTCTAGGTTGGCTTCAATCCCTTGTTATGATACAAGAAATCCAAAAAATTTTCCAGCGGTTATGCCAAAGGCATACTTAGTTAGATTCAACTTCATCTGATATCATCGAAGTGTATCAAAAGCCTCTCCCAGATTTCGGACATAATCATGAGTTTGAGCACTTTTTACCAGCATGTCATCGATATAGACTTTCATATTTCGCCCTATCTGTTGTTTGAACATCTTATTGACTAACCATTGGTAAGTTGCTCTAGCATGTTTTAAATCGAATGACATCACTTTATAACAGTAAATACCTTTGTTGATTATGAAGGTAGTGTGCTCCTCATCTTCTGGTGTTATCTAAATCTAATTATAGCCTACAAAGGCATCCATGAAGCTCAGAAATCGATGTCTCGATGTTGTATCGACTAGTTGATCAATCTTCGATAAAAAAAAACTATCCTTTGAATAGGCTTTGTTTAAGTTAGTATAATCGATGCAAATTCATCATTTCTCATTGGCCTTTCTCACTATCACGATATTGACGAGCTAGTCAGGATAGTTGGTTTCTTTAATGAAGTCGATAGTGAAGAGTTTGTCAACTTCTTCATCAATGACCTTTTATCTTTCAGGAGCAAAAGGCCTTTTCTTTTGCCTCACCGACTTAACATTTGGATCGATGTTGAGTTGGTGGGTTATCACTTCTAGAGGGATCCCTGGCATGTCTATCAATTGGCTTCATTCTAGATCAGACAATCGTGACCCGATTGAAATGATTTTCGTAGGGTCATTCTCTTTTAATGGGATCGATACTAGTTGTTCTGCTGGCTCATCCTTTTCTTCATTTTCTCTCTGATCGAGTTTATCGATTGTCAGAAGGTCTTCGGACTTAGCGCCTTCAATAGAAATCATGAAGCAATGTCGAGCTAGCTATTGATCCCTATGCATTTTGTTAATTCCTTCTCAGGTTAGGGATCGGATAAAAAGATGGAAAGTCGACACAACTGCTCTCAACGCATTGAGTGCGGGTCATCATAGTATAGAATTATAAGCTAAAAGAACCTAGACAACTATGAATATAATAAAAATGGTACTTTATCATGATTCAGTCCCTACCATTAGGGCGAGAGTGATCTCTCCTTCCATGTTGACTACATCTCTAGTAAAATCGACTAAAGACGTAGAAATTCTTTTGAGTCGATCAGTCGGTAGTCACATTTAGAAGAAAGTCAAGTAAAACAGAACATCAGTCGAGCTTCCATTATCTACAAAAAAAATTTTTATATCATAATTCGCTATCATTGTTGAGACAATGATAGCATCATTATGAAGAGTTTGTATTCCCCATACATCATTATCCAAAAAAGAAATTACATTATCTTTTCGTTGCTTCTTGGTCGATTCTTCTTCGAAAGTTGCCCCCTGATAAGCATCATAAATTCATCAATAAAAGTATTAATTTATTAATTAATTTTTAAAAATTATCAATCAATTTATATATAATTTTTAAAAAATTCATATTTTTATTAATTAAAAAATTAATTAAAAAATAATAAAAAAATAATAAAAATTAAAAAAATAAAATTTTATTATTAATAGAAAGAGCTCATTTTTTTTATCACAACAAAATAAATTTTAAGTAAAACAGAGCTAAAATGGAAAAGATATGAATTTTTAAAAATATAAAATAAATAAAAATTAAATAAAAAAAAATGGCTCAGCCGGCTCCGCAAGCCGAGCTACCAAGCCAAGCCGAGCCACGAAGCTAAGCCAAGCCATTAAAGCCGACTCAGCCGTTGAAGCCATCAGTCGGTCCACGATCCAGGCGTGGACCGCCAGCTAAGCAAAATCCAACGAATCAGAGCTTGCCACGTGGTGGACCTAGACCCCTAAAGGGTCTACAGAAATTTATCGTGGCTCACAAGGGTAATTTAGTCTTTTTTGCTCGATAATAGAGGTGCTGATTGGTTGCGGCGTGCGGTGCAGCCGGTCTACGCGGTTCATGGGAACAGTGATTGCGCGATCGGACGGATGTGGTTGTTTGCGGTCAGGATCGGACGGCTGTGGTTGCTTTCGAATTTTATACAGCTACAGACATCACACGGATCACCATCGAATGACAGCGCTCGATCCAGGCGACGATCCGACGGTCCAGAAAGCTCCCGACGGTGATCAAACTCTCAAGTGCATGATTTGCGGCTAGATTTCCTCCATGAAGCACGATCCAACGGTCAGAATTTAATCCGACCCGATCTAAGTTGATCTGCATCTGATTTTGATGATTTTTGGATCGTTGGATTTCTATTGAATGGTTGGATTTTATCAAATTTATCAAAGACATATCAGAGCTATTTTGATTCAAATTTTACTCGAATTCTTTTGTATTTTGATGATTGCAAAGGCTATTAGTCCCACATTGCCTTTAGAAAAAAATATCCAGCCCTCCTAGCACTATAAAAAGGATCCTAGGCCTTCAGAAATCAACATCTCCGATCAAGGTGAAGCTTTGGTATAGGGCGAAGCCAGGCTATGGGTTAAAGGCTGCTTCGAAGCAACGAGTGTCGAGAAGAAGAGCCGAGCTTCTACACCATCTTTCTGCCAATGCCGATCCAAGATCAAAGATCAGGCTATTTTATTTTATGTATTTAAATTTTAAAATTTTAATTAATAAAAATTTTATTTTTTGCACTTTAATTTCTTATTTTTTATTTTTATGGTAATTTAATTTCTGCACTTTAAATTATTGCTTTGCAAGAGTAGATCTTAGTACCAAGTTTAAATTTTTTTTTCTTTTAAAAATCAAAGATTTTAAATCTAAAATACTACCTTTCCTGTGGATTCGACCTGATAAACACGGTGTCTTAACGACAACATCGCATTCCTATCAAGTTTTTGGCGTCGTTGCCAGGGATCGAACCTAGGTCGCCCGCGTGACAGGCGGGAATACTCACCACTGCTCAAAAATTATATTAATGACTTCTATCATCAATTGGTTATCTTATGCTTCCTCAGGTTGGCACTGAGGTTGTTTATCGGTAGGAGACTAAGTCGAAGAGTCGCGCTGATATTTATTGAGAAAGCTTGGTGAATCAGGACCTTAATCTCGTTCCTGAGTTGGATGTACTCTTCAATATTATGACCATGATCATGATGGAGCCAACAGTATTTTTTTCTATCATGGCTTCTCAACGGTATCTTTATTGATGGGAGGTGTCGAAGGTATTCTGCTCCTTCAATCTTCATCGGGATTTATGAATGAGAAGCAGTCAGTGGAGTATAAGAGTCATATTTAGTGCTATATTTATTCGGCTTTGGACTCCATTGGAGAGGTGAAGCTCTTTTATCGGTCGATTACTGACTTGACTTAATAGAAGCTTCACTCTTCTTTTGTTTCTTTTTCTAACCTTTTCTTCCTAATTGGCGTCGATCAATAGTGCCTTCATCCATACGAATATATCTGTACGTGCACTCTAGAAGTTTAGTATATGTTTGAGGATGGTTGTTATCTAAGGAATAAGTAAACCTAGATTCCCTTAGACCTCTCTTCATGATCGAAATGGTCATATCTTTGTTGAGGTCCTTGACCTTATGTACGGCGGCATTAAAATGCACCACAAAATTTTGCAATATCTCTTCTTCATTTTGCTTTATAGAGAAGAGACTGTCGAAGGTTCATGAAATCATTCAGCTAGTGCTAAAGTGGGCCACGAACAAATCTTCTAGCTGCCTAAAAAAATGAATGCTTTTTGACTCGAGCCCGGAATACCAAGCTCAAGCAGCCCTCCGAATGATAGCTAAGAAGCTTTTGCATAAGAGGGCGTCGAAAGTCTCCTAAATCATCATGAGAGTTTTGTAACTCTCTAAATGATCAACCAGATTTATAAAGCCGTTGTATGGCTCCATCTGTGGCATCTTGAATCAAGATGGAATCAGCTCATCCAAAATATGTCAAGAAAAAGAAGGGACTGTGTGGATGCTAAGGTCTCTAGGGCCCCCCCAATTGTTCACTTGCAGTTGGATAAGTTGACGATCGATTTTCTTGAACTTGCCATCATAGTCGTCGAGCCTGCTGCTTTGAGAATTCAGAGGTAGAACCCCCCTAAAGAACTCAAAGACTGAGAAGTCGATGGTAAATGTGGCCTCTTCTCCTTCTTAATACTGTGGTGGCGGGAAGGAAAAGCAGACTGTCGTAACAAATCAGTGGCATGGTGAGAATGCTAGGATGGTAATGCTTTGACACGATGGGAATGCTGTGCTGATCACCATTCTGGTGATGGAGACAGGGATCGTCATGGAGCACAACGATGGTGCCTAGATGGCACTATATGTGCCACCGACTTCTCTGCCATTGGTTGTTGTTGTTATTGGAGGCTATGCATCACCTCTATCAAGACTTTCATTTGCTGCATTAATTTAGCGAGTTGTTGAGTTTGGACGTCCGTCGTGATGACCGGACGCGAAGAACTGGGTTCTACCATTGGAGGTAAGAAGGAAGATCTTTCCGATGGAAAGATTGCCTGATGGAGCCGGTGAAGTTTTGGGCTCGTATTTTTGCCATTATGATTGTTCATGTAGGAATTGTTTAGTGATCACTCCCTCTAATTGGCACGTTAATCTGTTGTGGCCAATCCTCTGTTGCGCCTGTCGTCGAAGAAGAGTATCTACAAAAATTCTCATTGATCGAAAATATTTTTAGTAGGAACCCTCCGATACTTAAGTTAGTAGAAGAGTGGTCAAATAGGTAAATAAAATCAAAATTGACAGAGTATCTCTCATATGTGTCTTACCAATGTCATTTGTTTACCTCCTTTTTATAAACAAATTATTAATAACCATTTGTAACAACTAGGCATGTGGGTCCCACTTATTTTGGCATTAATTGATCGTACGGTTGGTAATGAATACCCACAATCGACCGTTATGCATATTTTGCGCTGACAGTTTTTAATATGCTGACTGTATATCGGTGAGAGCTATACCGATAATATGTCGACGTAATTGCCATACCAACTTATCATCGAATGATGGTTCTAATATTCCAATTGACCAGTGGCCGTCATATTCACTGGATGAAGTCAATTGAGGGTTATCGACTATCAATCGGTAAAGCAATTGATAGTTGGTCATTGCCGACTGTAAATTGGGCATTGAGACCGATTGATAATCGATTTATCTAGCTGGAAGTTGTCTATTCTTCTATTTCCGATAGGTAGTCGAAGATACCAGTTGTTAGTGGAGAATTTGATGTTGCTGCCGCACCATCGATAACTCCAACTGTAGGTCGGAATGCCGATATTAAATCGGGGAAGAACATATTCGGTTGTCCCAAAATCATAAATCAAGCATATGATGTGGGGATTACTGCACCATGTGTACCAAAGTAAATCTGATATGGAGAAGATCACAAACAGAGAATAAAGGGTCGAATAACAACAGGCGCAATACACTCTCTCTCTCTCTCTCTCTCTCTCTCTCTCTCTCTCTCTCTCTCTCTCTCTCTAATTTCTTGTTTGGTAATTTACATTAAATAATAATTCCTAGATTTGTACTCTATGTTAAACGATGCACATTAGGCCCGGCTTCCTGAAAATTCATTTTGAAAACAACGTATAGACGCAAAGATTCACGCATTACGCAATTATATATGTTTGTCTCTTATAGTAACATAAAACATATTCAAGATGATCAACGTACCATCCCAAATTACAAAAAAAGGGATTAAAGTATAACGCATCTTGCTTATGCCAATCAAGGGACAACGGTACAGCATGGTGCACTGTGCCATTCTGAAATATGGTCAAAAATATAAAAAGAACGAATAGATTTAACTGCACGTGTCAACTCTCGGTAGAAAATTATATCGGTACTATAATGTCTCGTTAATGTTTTCACGAAGGAGAAAGACACATGTCTTGAACACATATTAATCATATATGACTCATTTTAATCATCCGATGAGCTAACCCCAGTCCAGGCACCATCTCCGTCTCATCCGAAACCCAAACAGAAGAAAGTACAGAAATCCTCTAGCCATAAACGGCGTGGAGAAGTAATTCCCACGTCGAGGCAAGAACCTCCGGGGATCGTTAAGAAACTCACCTGAAGCCGTCGCCATGTCGGGCCCGAACCTCAATACCCGGTGGGGTGGAAACGAGAGGAGGCAAGAAATCCGAGAAGAGGACGAGATCTGGATCGCTTCCCTAAAACGCTGGTCGTTCTCCGTGCCGGTGCTGCGAGGATATAATATTCTGTATCAGGCACGACAGGATCCGTTGTTGACTCAGGATGCTCGGCTCTCAAGGAAAATATTTTTTTTTATTTTTCCAATAAAAATTTTGGCAATTACCCCAGTAGACTGTAGTAGGTATCGACAAATTTTGGGTCTTTATTGTTTCAGGGAAAAAAATAAAAAATAAAAAAAATCTCAAAATCAACACTATTTATGATAATAACTATACAACATTTGTTTGCCAGGCTAGCCGGGCTCGTGCTGATGCGCTTGTTTCGTGCCATTCGATCTGATTTCTTCTTCCGACGTAGACTTATCTATGATTTGTACTTGATAGGACGGAACCCGATTTTCCATGCTGCTTCTCATTCCCCTCTCCTATCTGTCTGTTTGTCTATTTTTCAGTTCTAGCTGCTGGTGTCTATAACCTTTTCCTGTGCTCAGCATCCCTTTTTGTCGCCTGTGCTGGCTTGTTCAATGGCATGCTTGCCAGCGTAAGTGCACCTATAACCTTGTTTCGAGGATCGGTATTTGAATTGATGGTCGCACCTCCTTCTTCTAGTGCCACCAAAGTATCTGCCAGACATGTACCGCCGCTGCATGTATTAGATGCTAATCCGTGAACGTTAAACATGTATCTTAAGCTTTCTTGATGCCTTATTCCACTTGCTTCTCACATGAAGATCTTGTGTATTTCCTCATCTTTTCAATGGCGTGCTCTCTTGTTATAAGTTTCGCTGAAGACATGTATTTTTCTTGATGATTTTGTTTGGATACATATATTTGCTATAATTTAGCCATCGTTGGTACCCTTTTGGTATTTCTTTTGTTCTCGTTTTGTTTTTAGAAAACCTAATAAGAAAAAGGAACTGGAATGAACAACACTTGGTAGAAACCTTTTTTTTTTTTTCCTTGCAAATTGCAATTGCCCCGAAAACCTTGGAGCTTTTAGAAGCTTGCTACTTTCCCAAAAAGAGTGAAAATAAAAACAAGGAATAATAGAAGCTTTATGCAGATGCTATCTTCAACGTAAATCTCCATACGATTTTTCCTTTGGAGTATGTATAACTCCTTTAGATGCTTAATTTTACTCTGCACCAAAAGCTTTAGATGCTCCTTTTTTTGCTTTTTTGATAATTTCTGATGCTCTTTAGCCCCCATGTTGATATATTTGTTTCTAAATAAACTTCATATGTTCGCCTGAGTTGCGTTTGGTCCAGGCATAAGAAGGTATGGGCCTTGGAGTAAGCCTTTTATATCAGCTAAACAGCATTTAGGAAAGAGGCATAACCAAGAAACAGTTATGCTAGAGGGCTATCATAAGCTATTCCTTGGCATGAAGGCATCTTTTTATGTCTACATTTTACCTTTTTTCTTTCTTTTTTTTCTGGTACAATACTTTTTACCTTTTTATGGATAAAAAGACCATCATGTAAAAGTCTTTTGCCATTCAAAAGTGGAGTCAAATAAATAAATAAAAAAAAGGCATAACTCATGACATAACTATTCCCAGGGGCAGGAATTTTACCATTCCACTTTTTCTAACAAGAAAAAAGAAAAAAGAAAATCCCCAACCAAATGCAGCCTTGGAAATTTATCACAGTTAAAATAGCGGTACCTGCATTCTTTCAATGAATTTTGATTCTGGATGTGCATGCATATGGACTAAACTTTTCTTTTACGGCCATCAGGGCTAGGTGCATGCATTAGCAAGCTAGCCATCCGAAAACCCAAGAAGGCACGTTTTGGGACAAACTTTTTGTTGTGTTGTGGTTCCTATGGGTTTTAATGAAAATATTGGCACCGCTTCAATATAGAGTTTTCAGAAATGCTACCACCAATTGCTAAGATTTATTTGTTTCTCTCTTTTTTTTTTAAGAAGAAAAGAAAGAACGTTATCCTCATCTATGATTAATTCCCTTGCATTTCTTTATCAAAGTTCTTCATTTATTTGATTCTTCATAATGAGGGTTATGCTTCACATTGTAATCCATGTTGTTCATTTGTATCGGTTGTGCCTGCAGCATATATGCATGTGTGAAAATTTGTGTTTTCTGTAAATTAGCTGTTACAATAATGGAATGCTGATCATCCATTTTTAAAGATAGTCTTGTTTCTTCATTCCCAGTTATGATCTCTATAGCTTCGATACCACCAGCTGACACAAAGGTTCTCCACTGCTATGATGCTGTCTTGTACCAACAACTACCTGACGTTTAATATACAGTTGTGGCAGAGGAAGATGATGATATCCCAGCCCTCCTTTCTCAACCCCGTGGAGCCGACTGAAAGATCTTCCACAACCTCTTGATGATCCCAGCACAACACTGAGCCAAGAAAAAGGTTGAACTCGTTATGTGCAAGAGTCACTTGATCGCTTGAAACATGCAATGATTGAAGAGAGAAGGTTTTGGCGGGCCTTAATTTACCTGTCTTAAAGTGCATGCAGGTTTTGGGAACGGTGGACTCAACTTCCTTCGTGCAGAACCCACCCCAACTCTGCCATTCATCCATCTGCACGGCTCTCAAAGCGACCAATGTGTGATCTAATGGCGAATTCACCTAAAGGGAAGTAAATCATTTTTTTTTTCTTTTTTTTTTTTTGCTTTCTTTTTTTCGCAAGAAAGATACAAGCATATTTGTTTGATTGCGAGGGAGGATCTTAATATCTGGTTAAAGTTGGGGTCTCAATCTCTTCGGTCTTGCATTTGTATGCCCTGATCTTTTTACTTTAAAAGCCAGGACACCAACCAAGCTCATCGATCTCTCCATAACCCTCATATTGCAATGCATAATTCAAGAATCATATAATGTAGCAGTGCGGACAAGAACGAAAGCATGGATCGATATAAGGGAGCCTGGTCTCTTTGTGGGACCTCCACCCCGGCCTTCGCCAACTCCACTAGCAAGGCTGAGAGCTTGGGATAAGATTTGCATCGACCGCTGGAAGCTACAGGCATTTCAGATCAGAGTTGCAAAAGGATTTATGGGGTAAAAATGATGATAAAAAAACTAGGCCTGGAATATATTGCTTCAAGACTACGGTTGATGCAAAACACGGACAAAGTTGAATACTCCCTCAACGAGCCTTCTATCGCAGAGCGAGCAGGTCCGGCGAATCCTACCACCTTGCCGTGAACTGTGATGTAACTGACTGATTTAACGAAATCATTATTCAGACAAGCAACAGCAGGGTAATAAGCTAGACCAGACCTTTTTCATTCCCCCACTACAAAAAATTCAAACTTGCCCTTGAATGAAAACTATTTAGGCATGGTCATCTCAATTTTGTCCTCGCATTCATGGTTAGCGCGGCTCACAGGGTACCCCCCTGAATACATCCAAGCCAAGAAACATGTCCGAAGCAAGCATTGGCTTGAAATTCACTAGAATCTTAGGTTGAAAATGTCAGAATGTCACAGCAATGTACAAAACAGTTGAACAAATACAAACAGCAGCAGATTCACTCCCTGATCTCTGATTTGCCATGAGATTCCACAATCAGCCTCAATCATGATCTCAAAAGTACAACTCGCGGTTGATGGGTCCCTCATCGTGATGGTTGCTAAGTCTGAAAATCCACAAGCCACATCATCCTGATCGTTCTTCTGGTAATAACTGTTGAACGCATATGAAATGTTCCCTCGTGTATCCAAATCACCACATGAAGTCTTGTATCCAAGACTGGTGCAGTCTGCGTTCGCACATGCGTAGCTCACGCTAGGTGCAATCCTCGAATCATCAAGATTCACTGAAGGCTTCAAGACACACCACTTCTTCTCCAGATGGTTGACATTCTTGGCCCTTACTAAAGCACCTGAGTTTGTCATCCCAAGATTAAGTTGATACTTAGGCGACCCGCCATAGGTAAAGATACCCCAGTGCCGCTCAAAATTTCCTGGCTGAATGCTCTTTTCATCCTCATCGATCAAACTAAATAGGTATGCATCGATGGGTCCTGGCCTCATTGGTGTACCCTGCCCCGTTGCAATGTGGGTCATGAATCCCTGATTGAATCTTTGGGCATACTGAATATTTGCATTCATGTCCCCATCAGTGGGCCAACCAATTTCACCAACAATGACGGGGAGATTTCCAAAGCCATTCTTCTTCAAGGCCCAGATGAGAGTATCATGGTTTGCATCAAACATGTTGTCATAGGTTGCTGAAGCATCAACAACAGGAGTCGAAGATCCTCCAAAGAAGGCATATTCCATAGGAAAGTTGGGGTCGCTGTAGAGGCTGATGAAAGGATAGATGTTTACAGTGAAGGGAGCAGCATTGTCACTGAGGAACTTGACGATAGCAAGCATGAGGTCGCGGATGTCAGAGCGGAAGTCCCCATCAGAAGGTCGGCCGCTTGATGATTGGTAGACATCAGCATTAAGGGGAACAGTGACCTTGACTTGGCTGCTCAGATCAGATTTAATGAGCGCACGTTGAATATTTTGGAGGGCTGGAAAGGTTGATTGCAGAAAACTCCCATTATATGTCTCCAGGAAAGGTTCATTTCCAACAGCAACGTACCTATTGACAACAAGAGAGCAATTTTGGTCGGTAAGAGAAGAATTCATGACTCTCGATAAAAGCTTCAAGATGAAATGAAATACGCTCAGATATAATGATAAAGGTTCATTGGTCACAGTTGGAGAAGGTTGGCATTAGGGTCATTTGTGAAATTTCCTTCTAATAAAACAATTTTCCCCTGAATATTAAGAAACAGATTAATGTTAGTTTTCCTGTATCATGTTTATTTGTTAAGCATGTGCACTGATCATATACTTCCATAAAGACTAAAATAAAGAGAGTGTCTTTGAATGTAAAAGGTTTAGGTTTCACCTCAAGAAATGGTGAATTTGAACACTGACATGAGCTTTGGAAATTGTATTTGTAAGTACAAAAATTAACTGATAATTGCAAAGCTTGGATGGATATAGCATGGCTCTAAGCATGTAGAAGCAAGAGGACGCACAATATCACCAAGCCATTTCAAGATGCAAACTATACAGAGGACAATGAATCTACCGCTTCCATCTTTATTAGACCTGACTTTTGCAACAATGGATCAACAATGATATGTTTGACCAGGTAATCTATATATGGAACATGGAATCGGCTGCAACATTAACTGCCATTAACTGCATCAAAGCACATGATTAAAAAAAAATTAAATCACAGGAAGATTTCCGCCATTACCCACCCCAACATTAGCTGTAGGTTCTTGTGGTGTCTTGAAATATGGGAGGTTCGCAATTGAGGTGCGTTTTGGAATCACACCATATACCACAGATTCTGACTTCATGGCAGAGTTCAAGGGAATTGTTTGGACTGTCAAGTTGATAATTTTTGAATAGTTCTAACGGTTAATTGGTAAAGGTTTCAATTATTCAAACAACGTTTCAACACAATAATCCTAATACACGATGTTCCAACAGCTATTAGTTTGTGCAGCTTGGGCATTAATTTTGTGCTTTCCTTGGGGTATTTCCTCGAGCAATTGGAGGGCATCCAAAATGAGTGATCAGGATCAGCAGACTTCAGGGGATTCGTCCCGCAATGGGCACCAATCGGCTCCTCTGGTGAGTGAAGCTGGCTGCTTCTGGGCAAGGGCGGCTCAGGGTCCCCCCAGGAGCAAGTGGACTTCCCATAAGATATTGGAGCAGGACCTTGAGAATCTGCAGCAATACTTCATGGCCGTTCTTGAGTTGCTGGAGGAGAGGATTGCGGAATCCCGACTAATGAGGACAGCACCCAGCACTACTTTTAATGCATATATTTTATTTTATTTTTACATATTTTTTAAATGAGTGTATGTGGGTATATGGTTATTGGGTGGATATTTTAATTTGTTGTTTCCAGCCTATGCATGCATCTTAAAGCATGTGGTGGGATCAGTTTGTTAGAAAAACCGTTATCTTGTTAGCATTTAGTTAGGGATTGTTAATTGTGTCAGAATTTGTTACAGATTGTCTGGAGCCCAGATTTATATGTGGGCCTTGTAATCGGAGAACAGGAGTGAAAAATGAATTGAGAACCTTTGTTTCTTCCTCCCTCCCGACTCTTCTTCTCTTCTTCTTCTTCCTCTCTTCTTCTTCAAGCTTCTTCTTCCTTTACTTCTTCTTTCTCTACCAATCTTCACTTCCCTAGACTCAATTCTACCTCTCTCCCATCTCAAATTCCCGAACCACCACCGCACCACCCACCGTCGTGCCAAGCCGACTCCCACCACCGCCGGTCCCACATCCAAACCCTTATTCCCCAAGACATCCTCCGCCCCACCCAAAACCCTCTCAAAACCTTGCCTGACATTGCCTTTCCCACTATCCAACGCCACCACCGCTACCCACCTTCGATGCCACCACCTTCAAATCCATCGACTAAGTGGGTTTCTCAAAACCTCACTCTCCGATTCCACCCGAATCCACTCCGTCGACTCTACTGGCCGTCTACTCCTCTTCCCCTCACCAGAACAACTTTCCCTAGTGGAACCCCACCTACTACTGCAGACCTTTTCCCCATCTCCCTCTATTTCAACAGCTCCAGGACGACCTCGACTAGTCCCGCTTCCAACGATGCCCGACGCCATCTCTGCCAATGCCGTCCATCACCAGCAACCCCACCCCCCCCCCCCCCCCGCCCCCCATTCCCCCGTTCGACCACGACAACCTAGTCCCATCGACCACCGCCAAGCCCTCCCTCCCCACCACCAATGTTCTACAGCCAAGCACCGGACTTTTTTCTTTTTTTTCCAAAACCCCCTATCTGCCGAGTCCCCTACTTGCACGAACGTGAAAGCAGTATGGATTTTAAAGCAAATCCAAGCCCCTATGCTGACTTCTATACTTAGGACTTTTTATTTGGGGTTATTTTGGATTTTCATTATATTTGGGGCATTCCTTGCAATGTTTTAACTTATCTTTCTTGTATTTGGATGATCCAGATCCGGAGATTTCCAGCCGTTTCATCCGTGAGCCAATAGCCGATCATCTCAACTGCTTCCGGATTGATCTTCCTTGTCCAGAAAATCGAGACATCCCGTACTATGTAAGACCACTTCAAGGATTAATTTAGAATTTAAAAATCAATGCTATTAATTTCTTACAATGCTGCTTTGCCTATTTTTAATTCTTTTTATATTTGAATTAATTGAAATGATAGTCCTAGCCTAGCAGTCGTTTCTTAATGACCAACAATCTAATTTTGAAATTCTTGACTAAGCGTACCGATTGGGTTGCTTCCTAGATCGAACTTTAATCATAAATGGACTCCTTGATTAATTTCTTGCTTGCTTTAATTTCTATTATTTTTATACTTTAATTACTTTAATTAATTTTGTTCACTAATCTTATTAGTAGTTAGTTAGATCCAGGATAGCCAGCCTGATCCTACATTTGCTTTTTTGGTATCAGAGCCAATTTTTTTTTGTTTTGGTTAGGGTTAATTGCATTTTCATTTAATTAGTCTGCATCATTAATTTGAAACCTACTTCACTTGTAAATATATATATATAGTGATTTTGTATAACCACTAGATCAAGAACTAGATCAGGAACCAAATGTCAAATAGTCTTCTCACTTAATTAATAAAATGGAACCCAATTTAAAAGCTACTTTACAGAAGATCTTAGGACATCTTGAAGTCATCGACAATAAATTGAATTCTATAGATACCAAGCTTAGAACTTCATAAGAGGAACGATTAAGTAACACAAACTATCCTATCAGGAACTCCTCTCCTAGAGTTATAAACCCTAAAGACCAACATGATCATCCGAATTTTGAAATCGCAATCAAACGCACCGACCCTATCGAGACCCAATTAATCCGGATGATCGTATCATGAGAAGTGTCAAGGTCAAAGCCCCGAGCTTTGTTGATCGTCTAGACTCCAAAGAGTACCTTGACTGGGAAGCTACCATGCACCATTACTTCAATTGGTATGAAATGTCTGAGGGCAGAAAAATCATATTCACTCAAATGAGGTTATTAGGTCAAGCCAAGTTATATTGGCGCAATGTTCAAAGAATGGCTCTCCATAGGAGATAGGAACCTATAGGGACATGGGATGTGATGAAGGATA
Source organism: Cocos nucifera (assembly GCA_006176705.1). Lineage (NCBI taxonomy): Eukaryota > Viridiplantae > Streptophyta > Magnoliopsida > Arecales > Arecaceae > Cocos > Cocos nucifera. Next base: position 38,016 of record QRFJ01006538.1, read on the forward strand.
AGCTTCGTAAGAAGTACCTTCCTGCGTCCTATCAACAGCGTCTCCTAGACCAATGGCAAAGATTGACCCAAGATACCGAATCTGTCAATGATTATATTGAAAAATTTGAAGAATTTCTTATGCATTGCAATGTGAACGAGAATCCGCCTGTCACCCTATCTAGATTTAGAGCTGGTCTGAGAGAAGATATTCAAAAAAAACTATTTATGCGAGAGGTCTATAATTTAGAGCAGGCCTATCAATTGACCCAAGATTATGAGAGATTTCAGAGGTTGCCAATCACTCATCGACCCGAGCCTCCTAGATCATGTATTTTAGACCCGAGACCTAGTGTAAATCAAACTCTTGTTAGTCATCCCCCATCTGCAGCACTGCCAACCAAGGATGACAAAGGAAAAGGAGTCATCGAAGAGACTTTCCGAGGAATTAGCTCCAAGATTCAATGCTTCAAGTGCAATGGATTAGGCCCTGTTGCTAGTCAATGCCCATCCAGAGCGCTACATATAGAGGAGCCTGAAATTGAAAATCCTGAGAATGACCATGAAGTCTATATCGCAGATCTAGAATTAGATGATACTTTCAAAGAGTATGATACCATCCAAATTGAGACTGCACCTGAAGAACAATTAGAAGTGGTTAGATGTGTGCTGACCCAACCTAAAGAAAGTGAAGATTGACGCAGGATTGCTATCTTTCATACCTTTATCGAACAAGACAATAAAGTATGCAAGGTAATTATTGATAGTGATAGCTACATCAGCTATTTCCACTGATGCTATATCATGCCTAGGTTCACACATATAGACCATCCTAGTCCGTATAATATGGCCTTGGTAGATGCTTTGTCTATCCCTATTAGGCATAGGTGTTTAGTTCCGATCAAGTTTCAGTCATATCAAGATAAAATCTAGTGTAATGTGTTGCCAACCACACTTCATAATCGATCCAATGCCTGTACATTTTTGAGCCAAGATAAAAAGATCATGGTATATCCTTCACTTCCAAGAGCTGCCAAAAAAATTGTGGATAATAATCCTAACATCCAAAAATAGAAGAAAAGACTATACATAAGCAATGCTAAGAAGTTTGAAAAAGAATTGATTGATGGCTCTTTGGTCTGGATTCTAGCGATCAAGGAAACTAGTGAAGACATAGATCCTTTGCACCAGTATCCATAGGAGGTGCTCACCCTCTTTAGACCAATTTAAAGATGTCTTCCTAAAAGACCTCCCGGACCATTTACCCCCAATGCGAAATATCCAGCATGCTATTAATCTCGTTCCAGAAGCCCCTGTTCCCAATCTCCCTCACTATCATTTAAACCCCATTGAACATGCAGAGCTACAGCAACAAGTTACCGGGCTCCTAAAAAAAGTTTGTGAGAGTCTGAGTCCTTGCATAGTTCTCGCACTCTTGACCCCAAAAATATATGGTACCTGGAGGATGTATGTGGATAGCCATGCAATAAATAAAATAACTATGAAGTATCGATTTTCTATTCCTAGGTTAGATGACATGATTAATATGTTGTATGGATCCACTATCTTTTCTAAAATTGATTTAAAAAGTGGATATCATCATATCAAAATTATACCTGGCGATAAATGGAAGACCACTTTCAAAACAAAAAATGGTTTGTATGAATGGCTGGTCATGCCATTTGGTCTTTCAAATGCTCCGAGTATTTTCATGAGGATTATGACTCAGGTACTACGACCATTCATTGGATCATTTATGATCGTGTACTTTGACGATATCCTAATTTATGGCTGGACCAAAAAAGACCACTAGAGCATCTGGAACAAGTTTGTCAAGCCCTAAGAGCCGAATCGTATAATCTTCTTAGAATTTATATTAATTTCTGATGGCTTGTCAGTAAATCTTGAGAAAATTTGCGCTATAACTGAATGGCTTGTGCCCCGAATGTGCGCAAAGTTCGAAGCTTCCATGGCCTCGTTACTTTTTATAGAAGATTCATCAAAAAATTTAGCACCATTACAACCCCAAGCACTGATTGCATACAAAAAAGAAGCTTCAAGTGGGACTAAAGCCGCTGAGCAAGCTTTCCAAGAAATAAAAAAAAAAATGATCCACGCTCCAATTTTACGATTACCAGATTTCTCAAATTTTTAAAGTTGCATGTGACGCATTTAGAGTGAAAATTGGAGTCCTAAGTCAGGAAAGACACCTTGTTGCTTTCTTTAGTGAAAATCTAAATGACTCTAAGCGCATGTATTCCATCTATGGTAAAGAATTCTACGCCTTAGTCTAAGCCCTTAAGTTTTGGAGGCATTATCTGCTTCCACAGGAATTTGTCCTGTATTCTGACCATGAGACCCTTAAGTTTCTCAACTCACAAAAGAAATTAAATCCAAGACATGGAAAATGGGTTGAGTTCCTTCAGACCTACACCTTTGTAATAAGGCACAAAGTAGGCGTAGATAATAAAGCTGCTGATGCACTCTCTCATAAAGTAGCCCTCTTAACGGCAATAAGTGTGGAAGTTACGGGCTTTGAGCAGTTAAAAGAACAGTATGATGAATGCTCAGACTTTAAAAATATTGTTTCCTTCCTAAAGCAAGGACCGTCTAGAGAGTTTAGTAAGTATACTCTTAAGGACAGTTACTTTTTTAAGAATAATAAGCTATGTATCCCACGAACTTCTGTGAGAGATTTCTTAATTTGAGAAATACATGCTAGAGGTTTATCTAGATATTTTAGGAGGAACAAAACCATAGATGCCCTTGAGGCCCAATTTCACTGGCCTAGTTTAAAGCGCGATGTAGCCCGGATTGTTGCACGATGCCATACTTATGCTAACTAAACATCACAAACAAAATACTGGTTTGTACATCCTGCTACCTGTACCCGATTGTCCGTGGCAAGATGTGAATATGGACTTTGTTTTAGGATTACCTCGAATAATTAAGAAAAATGACTCCATTTGCATGGTAGTAGATAGATTTTCCAAAATGGCCCATTTTCTATCCTGTCCCAAGACCTCTGATACCTCTAGTGTTGCTCGTCTATATTTTGATGAAATTGTTAAGCTGCATGGATTACCAAAATCTATAGCATCTGATAGGGACGTTCGATTCATTAGTTACTTCTGGAAAACTTTATGGCACTTAATGAAAATAAAACTAAAATTTTCATTTGCATACCACCCATAAATAGATGGTCAAACTAAAGTTGTGAATAGAAGTTTAGGAAATTTACTTCGATGTTTGGTAGGAGAGCATGTAAGAAACTAGGATTTACTTTTACCTAAAGCAGAGTTTGCATATAATAGTTCGGTAAATAAATCTATTGGTTTGAGTCCTTTTGAAGTTTTGCATGGTTATCATCCAAGAAAACCAATAGCCTTGATCCCTTTGTCTATGCATGCTAGAGTTTCAAAGTCAACATCATTCTTTGTAGAGCATGTTAAGAGTCTGCAAAAAAAGATTAGTGACAAAATTAAGTAATCAAATGTATAAACGATTAGCAGATTCTCACCAGCGAGTCAAGAATTTTGCTGAGGGTGATTATGTCATGATTAGGGTCAAACCTAAGCGGTTTTCATCGCGAACCATTCGGAAGCTATATGTCCGAGGAGCAAGCCCATGCAAGATTTTAAAAAAAGTTGGACTGAATGCGTACATTATTAATCTGCCACATGGCTATAGGATTAGTTCAACTTTCAATGTATCGGATCTAATTGAATATAAAGAGCTAGCATTGATACTCAATGATCCATTGAGCCTGTACCTTCCTTTGAGAGTGACCCTCCGAGTGCCCACAAGTCCAAATGAGAGAAGCACGATGTGATCAATCGTATCCTAGACGAGCAGATCAAGTCCACTAGGGGTCAAGACTACCATCACTTTCTGGTTCGTTACAGACCAAAGTCCGAGGATTCCTCCAGATGAGCTACCGAGGATTGACCCAGATCTCTTTGAGTACTTCTAGAGCAGTATGGAGCCTGACTCAACGGAGTCGAATTTTTCCCATCCAAGGAGATTGATGAGGACATCACCCAGCACTACTGATATATGTATTTCATTTTATTTTTACATATTTTTTATCTGGGTGTATGTGGGTATATGGTTATTGGATCCATATTTTAATGTTTCCAGCCCATCCACGCATCTTAAAGCATGTGGTAAGATCAGTTTGTTAGAAAATCTATTATTTTGTTAGCATTTAGCTAGGGATGGTTAATTTTGTCAAAATTTGTTACATGTATGGAGCCCAGATTTATATATCGGCCTTGTAATCGGAGAACAGAAGAGTGGAAAATGAATTGAAAACCGTTGTTTCTTCCTCCCGACTCTTCTCTTCTTCCTCTCTTCTTCAAGCTTCTTCTTCCGCTACTTATTTCTCTACCAATCTTCACTTCCCTGAGACTCGGTTCCACCTCTTCCTCCCCTGTTTCAAATTCTCAAACCACCACCGCACCACCCACCCTCGTGCCAAGCCGACTCCCGCCACCGCCTGCGCCTCCTCCCACCACCGTCGGTCCCACATCCAAACCCTATTCCCCAAGACATCCTCCGCCCCCCTTCTGCAACATCGCCGTCCACCTTCTCCGAACTCCCCCCCAGCCCTCCTACGACGTTGCCTTTCCCACTATCCATCGACACCGCCGCTGCCCACCTTCGACGCCACCGCCCTCAAATCCAGCAACCTAGTGGGTTTCTCCAAACCTCACTTCGATTCCATCCAAATCCACTTCGCCGACTCTACTGGCCATCTACTCCCCTCACCAGAACAACTTCCCTAGCAAAACCCCACCTACTGCAGACCTATTTTCCATCTCCCTCCATTTCGACAGCTTTGGGATGACCTCGACTGGTCCCGCTTCCGACGACGGCCGACACCTCCGCCAACGCCATCCATCCACTAACGACCCCCCATTCCCTGGCCGTTTGACCATGGTGGCCCAATCCCGTCGACCGCTGCCAAGCCCCCCAAGTGTTCTGCAACCAAGCATCGGACTTTTTCTTTCTTCCGAAACCCCGTCTGCCGAGTCCCCTGCTTGCACGAACGTGAAAGCAACATGGATTTTAAAGCAAATCCAAACCCCCACGCCGACTTCTATACTTTAGACTTTTTATTTGTGGTTATTTTGGATTTTCATTATATTTGGGGTGTTTTGCAATGTTTTTCTTTCTTCCGAAACCCCGTCTGCCGAGTCCCCTGCTTGCACGAACGTGAAAGCAACATGGATTTTAAAGCAAATCCAAACCCCCACGCCGACTTCTATACTTTAGACTTTTTATTTGTGGTTATTTTGGATTTTCATTATATTTGGGGTGTTCCTTGCAATGTTTTAACTTGTCTTTCTTGTATTTGGATGATCCAGATCCGAAGATTTCCAGCCATTTCGTCCACGGGCCAATAGCCGGTCATCTCAACCGCTTCCGGATTGATCTTCCTTGTCAAGAAAATCGAGACATCCCATGCTATGTGAGACTACTTCAAGGATTAATTTAGGATTTAAAAATCAATACTATTAATTTCTTACAATGCTACTTTGCCTATCATTAATTCTTTTTAGATTCGAATTAATTGAAATAATAGCCCTAGCCTAGCGGTCGTTTCTTAACGACCAACGGTCCACTTTTGAATTTCTTGACTGAGCGTGCCGATTGGATTGCTTCCTAGATCAAACTTTAATCATGAATGGACCCCTTAATTAATTTCTTGCTTGCTTTAATTTCTGCTATTTTTATACTTTAATTACTTTAATTAATTTTGTTCACTGATCTCATTAGTGGTTAGTTAGATTTAGGATAACTAGCCTGATCCCACATCACCGACGGGCATGGGAAACCATGGCGATCATCACTTGGAGCTTGGGGTGGAGTGTGTTGAATGGGTGGCTTGGGAGTTGAAAGAGTGGGGAAAGCTCCGGTATGAGGTGAAGACTTTCCCCCTTGCCGAAGACCACCGTATTTACCAATTTAAGTCTGAGGAGGACCTGAAGGAGGCTCTGGTGGGAGGGCTAAGGCTAGTGGCTCAGCATTTGATGGCAATGGACTGAGGGATCCCGGATTTCATTTCAGTTAGGGTGCCCATCAACAGGACAGTGGTGTGGATCATGCTATGGGCTTACCTATTGAATATTAGGATAGAGAATCTATCCTTGGATCGCATCAGTGGCCGGCCATCTGATGATCATAGATGGATTCACAAATCTGCTGTAGAAATGTGGTTTTGCCCGAGTCAAGGTTGAACTAGATGCCTCCAAACCCCTTTTGCCGAGGATTTATATCAAAGAAGGGGGCAAACCATTCTGGCAGGCCTTCCTTTATGAGAACATACCAACCTTATGTTACCAGTGCGGTCGGGTGGGGCACAGGGATGAAGAGTGTAGCCAGCCATCATCGGCGGTGGGAGAGGAGGCCACTGCTAACTCGATCAACCAAGAGAACTTCATCCAGGTGAATCGGGGAAAGGAACCATCCAGTCAAATGGTGGTTGAGGCACCACAAGAGCTTATGGGGGAGCTACCTCTTGGAATCTAGCAATCGAGCCATGGCTGGTCACGATGAAGGTCCAGCAGCATGGGGCATCGACGGGGGGCCTACAAGTGAGGAAAGGGGCTGAGTCAACCCCTTCCTTGTCCAGTCCGAGCTCGTTGCTTCCTCAGCTAAGTTCACCTACGACTTGGCCAACCTCACCAAGTTCCCATCCTGACTCAGATGGTTGGCAAAAGCCATCCAAAGTCACCAGGCACCACTCACCGGGTCAGAAAATCAGGTCCTCTTTGACTGAATCCAGGTCCGTATTTGAACCTCTTATGGATCTAGATCTGATCTGGATCCCTACTCGGGCCGACATGGTTGTGGGTGATCAGGGCCCACTGGGCCCGAAGCCCATCCTCACCATGATGCTATTCGGGCCAGCCTAATCCCACAGTGCATCTCAGATTGGACACCGAGCTTGGCCCAAGTGGGGATTCAGCACCGGCTCCGAATTCGAGTACTATGAAGTCGACTAACAAAGGCAAAAAGGACTTGGGGGCTAGGGGCGTTCCCTCTCCATTGCCCCCAACATGGCTGCTAGCGGGTGGACCGGGCCTGTGCAACGGGTCTCGCACATTTCAATCAGCCTCCAATACTCCCATCGTAGAATCCTGATGGTGGGGATAATGAGGTGCTTCGGCGCGGCAGGGAGGTGCTGGATGGTGAAAAGCAAGGATTGGATGTGGCTAGTTCTAGTGGGCCAGTGAAGCTCTAGAAGAGATGCATAGATGCCCAAGTTGCAAGCCAACCTACCCCCCCCCCCCCCCCCGCCAAAGCCATGAAGTTGCTTGTTTGGAACGCCTAAGCCCTCCACTTCTACGTTCAGATGATTTGTCCAACAGCAAAATCCAAATATTTGCATTCTTAGGGGTTCTATGTAGTTGAATCCCAAGGCCTCTCGAGGGGTAATGATTGTAGTTTGGCAAGTTGGAGTGGCTAAAGTGGATGTATTCCACAACTGGAAGCAACATGTAATCATTGTTGTATCTGAATCAAATGCTTCTCCTTAGATCTTGTCTAGCGTGTATGAGAGTATGGACTTCAGGGTGCATTGGGTTCTGTGGAATAAAATCATAACCTTGATCGAAATTGGGGTTCCAATGCTAGTGGTAGATGATTTCAATTATATTGATGGACCTTTGGAGAAGAGGGGGGCAAACCCTACTCTAACAAGCTAGAGATTAGGGAGTTTCGGGATTTCATTATGAGTGGTTTGGTTGACTTGGGATTCATCGGGTCGAGATTCATCTGATGCAACCCAAAGTTTGGGAGCGGATCGATCAAGCCTTTGCTACTACTAGCTGGCTTCAGCTTTTCTTGGGATACCAGGTACGCCACCTATCCCGGATCGCCTTGGATCATTGTCTGATTTTTATCTCCACTGACTCTACTTATACCTGTCGAAGTCCATTCTGGTTTGAGAAGTTTCAGTTGGCTTACTCCCACTCCTGGGACATTGTGCGTGAGGTATGGCGGATGCCTGTACGAGGGGATGCCATGTATTGAGTGATCCATAGACTGGAGCTGATCAAGCGCAGATTATGCCAGTGGAATCGAGAGGTCGGCAACATCCTTCAGCGCCTCAAGTCCGTGGAGGCTTCTATCACTAAGCTCCATGTGAAGGAAGATTGGGATGGGGGTCTTTGTGAGGCTGATTTGGTGCAGCTCCAGCATGCCGTATCCTCACACCATTCCCTTCTTTGTCAGCAAGAGACCTTGTGGTGACAAAAATCAAGGATTCAGTGGATCACGGAGGGAGACAGGAACATCAAATTCTTCCACAGGTTCATCACCAGGAGACATAGGAACCAAATTCGAAGCTTGAGGAACCCCAACGACCATTGGATCGAAGATGAGGAAACCATTAGCAGAGAGATCTTACTCTTCTTCAAGTTGAGATGGACTGCTAGACTTGGGGGGATGGGTTCTTCCTCCTTCCCCCACCCAATACCCAAGTTATTGATGCTGAAAATGATGCACTCACTAGTGACGTCACTGCTACGGAAATTCAAAGCATGATGTGGGCTATGGCAGGGGACAAGGCTTCGGGTCCTGATGGCTTCCCACCCCTTTTCTTTAGGAAATACTGGCCCATCATCCATCATGTGGTCACCAAGGCTATGCAGTTGTTCTTCACTAGAGGGGCAATGTCGGAGGCTTAGCAATGGATTTTCATCACCCTGATCGCATCTGAGCCAAAACACTATAGACCCATCAGCCTTTGTACGACCCTTCACAAGGTCTGTGCCAAGATCATGGTCGGCAAGATGCAGGCCCTTCTTCCCTACCTGATTGCCTCAAGCAGGGGGCATTTGTGGCTGGTCGCTGTATAACAAACAATGTCCTTACTGCCCAGGAGTTCATGCATAACCTTCAAAGGGCATCATCCAAACGTAGTATGATGGCCATCAAATTGGATTTGGAGAGAGCCTACGACTGCATGTTCTAGGAGTTCCTCCAGGCTGCTTTGGTGGGCTTTAGATTTCGTGTCACTGGATCATGGGCTATGTAAGGGCCCCATCTTTTGCCATTCTAGTGAATGGAACCCATTAGCCTTCTTCCGATCTGTAAGAAATCCGGTATCACTCTGGTACCAATTATTGGCGCATCGTCTTGGCATCACCTACCTCTAATGCCATGTTGCAGAAGCCTCTGATCTTTAGCGTGGACCACAAAAGATCTTGACGTTCTTTAAGGCAGCGTATCATAGATCCATCACCTAGATCTATGCTGGAGCACCTCCCTCCTTAGGCTTGACGGAGACACCCCCTCTCTCTAGGACTTCTTTAAGAACCTAGGGCAACTACTCTAAAGAGGAGAGAGAAGAGAGGTTGAGAGGAGAAAAGATCTGTATTGCTTACACTATTGAAAACTCTAATACAACCTATGTATTTATACATAGCCATTAGACCCGACCAAAAACTCTCCTTGCTAACCCAATTCATGAAAGCACTCATCGAGCCCATGTCTCCCATGCTCTCATCCTCCGGATCTAAGCCCGACCCATACACGAGTTAGCCCCCTTAAGACCTCTCAAATCAGGCCTTAAGACCCCTAGGATAAGTCCCTATCCTAGTCCCAAATAGACCCTCGCATAGCTCTACCTGCTGACTGAGCCGGCTCAGTCTCAGCACTGAGCCGGCTAACTTGAGACTGGGTCGGCTCAGTTAGTCAGCTCAATTTTAGACTGAGCCGACCCAATTGCGTGCCATGTTGCAGTCCCGAACGCGTTCCTCTCTGTTTGGCCTATCCTCTGAGACTTAGCCGATCCAACTTCAGACTGAGCTAGCTAACCTGCAGAAATGATTCTTTTCTCCAATCTTGATTTTCCAGCTTTGATTCCTTCCTCCATCTTGAATTCTAGATCTTTGAAGCACCAACCAAACCCCTAAAATTTCTGAAGCCAACACCCTGGCTCCTTCCATGGCCTCCTAAGGCTTGGGAGCACCATCAATCCTCACAATCTCCACCTTGCTGCCCCAAGCCTTAGCAAACCCCTCGGCAATGCACTCCTGCACGATCCCGCTGTCGGTGCGCACCCTGACAGCACCTGTGCAAACATCGCCTCCGCCAATCCTCTTCAGTTATGCACCTTTGAGGCCTTTGGGATGACCGCCTCCACCACTGAAGACCTGTGCTTGCTTCTTGGCACCATCCTGAAATTGTAGGATCCCTTCTGCTTAGCAGCTACATCACTTTCTCTGAACTCTTCTAGAGAATTTACAGCATTTCTGCACTAGCACATGCTGTACCATTTGATACGATCTTCTTAGAGCTATGCCTGTCCATCTACACATACCGCTCCACCAGAAACTGTGCATCACCAGTCCTGACCCTCAGCTCTGAACTCATGCCAAATTCTCTCCACTTGTGAAGCCACCACTGCGGAGCTCCACCTATATCTAAAGTCCACCTGATGCTGCAAAAGTCGACTCTATCATCGAGTCTCTCGAGGTCAACCACTCAATGCTGCACTGCTGAGCCTGGCACTGCACCTCGAACACCATCGTTGCCGCTTCGAACCCTCCGCACTCTACGGCCCTCTTCGAAGCCATCTCGGATACCTCCGTAATCCGCGAGCACTCCGAATCCCAAGAGCTCATCCAACTCTTCTAAATCCAGCGACTGAACTCTAGGAAATTCCATCCTAGCCTTCTCCTCTTCTGCCCCTGCACTAGCCATCGCTTCAGTTGCACCCGGAGGAACTACAGCTCAAATCATGTCGTGCTCAGACCCACCTACCTCATCCTGAGGCTCTCGAGACTCCATGGCTCTTCCTGAGACCTGCTTTCGATCTCCCTCAGATGCCTCTTGACACTTTCTGCTGAGATACCTCCCTCGACTGTTGTACCGTCGAGCCTCTCTGTCTCGTGTCTTCAGGAATGCACTACTGCAGCACTCTAGTGCTCCCTGACTCGTCTCGACACCACCTTCTGCCTTCTCATAGATATCCGGATCCTCTTGCTGTACACAAGCCATCCACTGAACTGCGACTCCCTAGTGCTCCTGCAGAAGAAACCTGATCCAGGACACTCCCAGCTGCCTGAGACCTCCTGATGCTTTCTGAGACCTCCTGGCTCTCCCTGAAATCTACTCCTGATCTCATTGAGATGCCCCTGACACTCTCTACTGAGATACCTCCCTTAACTGCTACACCATCGAGCCCCTCTCAGTCTGTGCCTCTAGGGTAGCACTCCTGCAGCACTCCAACGCTCCCTAACTCGTCTCTGCGCCGCCCTATCCTAATCGACTGGACCTCCATGGATCATCTATCTCCATCATTCCCAAGAGTCCGTAAATCCATGCTCTGGTCGAACCGCTGAATACATCTTCGACTACTTCCTCGCCTTCCTACAACCGAAGGACGTATAATTGCTTCTTCAACCTTCCTTCAACCATTACCCCTTGAAAAACCTCTTTTCAATAGCCCCACACTGTCCATCTTTCTAGAGAACCCTAATGCTCTCTGCTGAGATACCTTCCTCGGTTGCTGCATCGTCGAGCCTCTCTCAATCCTGCATCTCCAGGAAAGCGCTACTGCAGCACTCCAGCACTTCCTGCCTTGTCTACCATCATACATCTCGATTTTTCCACCAAGACCGACCAGCAAATCATGCATCCAAACCTTCCATCCCAGAAAAAACCCTTTCCATTAATCCTCTCAACCTCCACCTTCAACCCACTACTTCCGGTTGGCCAAACCATAGCAAGAACAAAGATAGATCTGAGACATACCGTGGAATACTCGTACAGATTTCTGATTTCATCCTGTATGACTTCTTCACTTTCATACATCATCAGGCTCTGATATCAATTGTAAGAAATCTGGTATCGCTCTGATACCAATTGTTGGTGCATCGTCTTGGCATCACCTAGCTTTGATGCCATGTTGTGGAAGCTCCTGATCTTTAGCGTGGACCACAGGAGACCTTTGACGTTCTCTAATGCAGCGTATCATAATCCATCACCTAGATCTATGCTGGGGCACCTCCCTCCTTAGACTTGAGGGAGGCGCCCCCTCTCTAGGGCTTCTTCAAGAACCTATGGCAACTACTCTAGAGAGGAGAAAAGAGACGTTGAAGGGAGAAGATTTGTATTGCTTGCACCCTTGAAAATCCTAATACAACCTATGTATTTATACATAGCCATTAGGCCCGACCAAAAACTCTCCTTGCTAACCCAATACATGAAAGCACTCATCGAGCCCATGTACACCCATGTCTCCCATGCTCTCATCCTCTAGATCTAGGCCCGACCCATACACGAGTTAGCCCTCTTAAGACCTCTCAAACCAGGCCTTAAGGCCCCTAGGATGAGTCCCTATCCTAGTCCCAAACAGACCCTCGCGTAGCTCTACCCGCAAACTGTGCCGGCTCGGTCTCAGCACTGAGCCAGCTAACCTGAGACTGGGTCGGCTCAATCGACCCAGTTGCATGTCATGCTGCAGTCCCTAACGCATTCCTCTCTATTTGGCCTGTCCTCTAAGAGACTTAGCCGACCCAATTTCAGACTGAGCCGGCTAACCTGCAGAAATGATCCTTTTCTGTAGTCATGATTCTCCAACTTTGATTCCTTGCTCCATCTTGAATCTCAGATCTCCGAAGCACCAACCAAGCCCCTGGAATCCCCGGAGCCAACACCTTGGCTCCTCCCATGGCCTCCCAAGGCTTGGGAGCACCATCAATCCTCACACGATCCACTATCGAACTTCGGTAAGGTTGCCCTCTTTCACCTTATCTATTTATCATTAGTGTTAACACCCTTTCTCGTGCTTTTCATGTGGCCACCACATGCCAGCCCTAGATGCTTATGTGCCTACTCCCGGGGCCGACCGATCTCGCACTTATTCTTTGCAAATGATTGACTTTCTATGCAAAATGCTGTTGTGCATTCCAGAATCCTGGTGGAGTATTATGTTGTGTCGAGGTCAAAGGTGAACCTTATGAAGTCCACAGTTTACTTCAGTCCACGAACCAAGCCCCAGGTGAAGCATGCGATCAAGGACTATCTGGAGATTCCTGAGCAGACAGAGTTGGCACTATCTTGAAGTGCCCATTACTAGTCGGCAACTTCGAAGATCAGAGTGTAGGGAGATGGAGCAGAGCATCCAAGAGTGGTTGGAGGGCTGGCAGGCCAGATCGCTTTCACATATAGGCAGGGTCATGCTTGTCAGGGTCATGCTTATCAGATCTATTCCCAATTCGATGTCCGTTTATCTCCTATCTAGCACCGTACTTCTGAAACATTCTTTCTTAGCCTGGAGCGCACGTTTAGGAGCTTCTTGTGGGGCTCCTATGGAGGTAGGAGTGGGGTGTATCTATTGTCTTAGGATGTGATTTACCAGCTGACCTACGAGGGAGGATTGGGCATTTAGTCTTTGTTGGTTTGATGCAAGGCCATGATAGCCAAGCATACTGCGAGATTCTTATTGGAGCCAAGTATCTGGAGCACTCTGATGAGAGCGAAGTACGGTACGTAGACCGATGTCATGGACGTCCATGGTGGAAGGACTTCTTCCTTCCTATGAAAGAAAATTTATGGACATGCTGCGAAGGTGTTAGCTCACACCAAATGGATGATTGCGGACGGGAGCTCGATGCGCGTAGTCTATGACGCTTGGTTGGCTGACATCCCACTAGGGTAGTGGCCAACGACAGTCAGCACCAAGGTGAAGGGTATGACAGTCCATGATTTGTTTCGACCAACAGAGAGACGATGGGATGCCGATTGGGTTGGCCGCCTGTTTGATGATCAAGTGGCAAAAAGAGTCTTATCCCTAGCTATCCCCAAACAGGCTTGCCTAGATATGAGGGTTTGAAGGGACTTCTATGGTGCGAGGGCTTCGGCCAAAGATCTTTACTCTCTTTGCAGAGGGGAGTCTAGCAGGAAGTTGGATGCAGCATGGATTTGCAGGATGGGCACCCTCGAGTCAGCCTATTTATCTAAAAGCCGCAGAAATGTGGTTTTGCCCGGTCAAAGTGGAACTAGATGCCTCCAAACCACTTTTGCCGAGGATTTACATTAGCGGAGGGGGAAACCATTTTGGTAGGCCTTGCTCTATGAGAACATCCTAACCTTCTGTTACTAGTGCGGTCGAGTGGGCACCGGGATGAAGAGTGTAGTCAACCATCACTAATGGTGGGAGAGGAGGCCACTGCTAACTAGATCAACCTAGGGAACTTCGTCCAGGTGAATCAAGAGAAGGAACTATCCGATCAAATGGTGGTTGAGGCACCAGAGGAGCGTACAAGGGAGCTACATCAAAGGGGAGGCTTCTTGGCATCCAGCAGTTAAGCCATGGCTGGCCACATTGAAGCTCCAGTAGCCTAGGGCACCAAAGGGGGGTCTATGAGCGAGGAAAGGCACTGAGCCAACCCTTGCCTCGTCCAGTCCAGGCTCGCCACTTACTCAGCCGAGTTCACCTACTACTTGGCCAACCTATCCGAGTTCCCATCCTGACTCAGACGGTTGGCAAAAGTCGTCCAAAGTCACCAAGCGCCGCTCACCGGATCGGAAAATCGATTCCTCTTCGGCTGGATCCAGGTCCGTATTTGATCCTCTTATGGATCTGGATCCGATCTGGATCCCTATTCAGGCCAACATGGTTATGGGTGATCAAGGCCCAACTTCAGACCTACTTAAGTGGGCCAAGAGCCCATCCTCGCCATCACTCTATTCAGGCCAGCCTGATCCAGTAGTGCATCTTGGGTTGGACATTGGGCTTGGCCCAAGAAGGGGTTTAGGGCCACCATCGCCTATGGAGCTAGCTCCAGCCCACTAGGTTGGTTTTGATCCAAGCTAACCGATAGGGGCTCTAGTGCAGTCGTCAGTGACCGCAAGGGATGATCTAGAGTCTTCATGACCAATAACAAGGGCACACAGCCTGGATCGATGAGGTATGGTGGCGATGGAGGGGAGTTCCATTGCCAGAAGGGAAGTGGGCAAAAAGTCAGGGAGGCGCTGGACGGTTTGTCCAATAGCAAAACCCAAATATTTGCATTCTTTTGGAGACTCAGTTCTGTGGATCTAGCCAAGGCCTCTTGGGGGGGGGGGGGGGGGGGTTGTTTGGCAAGTTGGGGTGGCTAAGGTGGGTGTATTCCATAACTGTAACCAACATTTTATCATTGCTGTATCTGAATCAAATGGTTCTCCTTGGACCTTATCTGGCATGCATGGGAGTATGAACTTCAGCGTTCATCGGGTTCCATGGAATGAAATCACGACCTTGATCAAGTAGGGGTTCCAATGCTGGAGGCAGATGATTTCAATTACATTGATGGGCCTCAGGAGAAAGGGGGGCAAACCCTACTCTGACAAGTTGGAGATTAGGGAGTTTCGGGATTTCATTGAGTGGTTTGGTTGATTAGAGGTTCATAGGTAGAGAGTCATCTGGTGCAACAATCAATTGGATGGTGCCAAAGTTTGAGCGGATCAATTAAGCCTTTGCTACTGCTAGCGGGCTTCAACTTTTCTCGAGATACCAGGTATGCCACCTACCCCAGATCGCCTCAGATCATTGCCTAATTTTTATCTCCACTGACTCTACCTGTACATCCCGAAGCCCATTCTAGTTTGAGAAATTTTGGTTGGCTTACTCGCTCTCATGGGACATTGTGTGTGAGGTTTGGTGAATGCTTATGCAAGGGGATGCCATGTATCGAATGAGCCGTAAACTAGAGTTGACCAAGCATAGGTTACATCGGTGGAATCGAGAGGAGGTCGGCAACATCCTTTAATGCCTCAAGTCCATGGAGGCTTCTACCACTGAGCTCTAGGTGGAGGATAGCGAGGGGGGTCTTCATGAGGCTGTTTTGGTGGAGCTCCATCACACCATATCCTCACACCATTCCCTCCTTTGTCAGCAAAAGGTGGCAGCAGAAATCAAGGATTCAATAGATTAAGGAGGGGAACAGGAACACCAGATTCTTCCACAAGTCCACCTTCATCAAGAGACATAGGAACCAAATTATGAGCTTGAGGGACCCCAACAACCACTGAATCGAAGATGAGCCATCGATAGAGAGATCTTACTCTTCTTCGAGTCGAGATGGACTGCTAAACTGGGAGGGGGGGATGGATTCTTCCTCCTTTCCCCCACCCAGTACCTAGGTTACCGATGCTAAGAATGATGCACTCACTCGTGATGTCACTGTTGAGGAAATTCAAAGGATGATTTGGGTGGAGGATAAGGCTCCAATGTTAGATGAGTGCCCTAAAAGCCATATTGGCTAACACTAGTAATACACATTCTAGGAACATTTTTATAATTTTGACTTAAAATCAATAAAAAATTATTTTATTCTATCATATTGTGTACAGTGTCTGTGATTCATCCTTTGAGTTAATGGAATGCTAATATATTTTTTCACGAGTTGAAAATTTAAGACATGTATTTTCATAATTAACTCATAAACAGCTCCCGACCGTAGGATCATCACGAGGTTGATGAACGATCCAGAAGATTGGTGTACGATCGCTTTCTTAGGATAGATAAGTCTTGAATCTACGATGTGGAGACACTGGAGCGAAAGTACAGATACTCATTAGAGAACGAGAATACTGAGCGTGACCACCTCGAGCAGTCATAAGAAAGTCTACCTTCTTGTCGATGACTAGCTCGATATTACAGTAATATGTCTGGTTCTTTGACCTGAGGTGCATCGATAGTTCACCTTGAGCGTGTTATAGTTTGACTACACCATAACTCAATCTCCTAGCCATTTGAAATCCTGAGGTGTATGTTGACTATGGCATGTTCATTGTAGGAATTGTATTGCAGCAATAGAAAATCTATCTACCTCAGTAGATTAATAATCCTATGATGATCATAAGATCAAGTCGATAAGTCCATGGCCATGCCAGTGTGTAGATAATAGAAAGAGTTTCTATTAGGATTTCACATCAGACTTAAATTGAATAATTTATTCATATGACGAATGTTGGATTTGACGAGTTCACCTTACCCTAATCCTGTCGGGGCTCAAGATAAAAGAACCCAATCACATAGATAGTTGCACCGAGAGATTCGCTTTCGATTCTGATGGGTTGCCATCATATACTGCTAGGTGTCACTAGTTAATTTTGGGAGCAATTAGAATGATCTTGATGATCGATCATTCTAATTGTATGAATCGAAAAGTTTCAGTCCATCGAAAGTGTTTCAATGATGTCAATGATAAAGATCGCAACATATCTCATTACCATACGGAAACGAAACTAACTGGATCACACAAATAAGAATTTGGATCTAAATGTCATCAATTGAACTAACCCAGTTCGATTGATTTGGATTAGATCCAATTAGGTTTAAGAAAATCGTACGAGCACACGATTGAACCTAACATTCTTCTGTAGTCTTTCTAGTTTGTCTTGACTGAGTCAAATTGTATTTGGCTCATCCAGAAACTCTATCTTAGTCTGACTGGAGTTTGTCCAGGTCAGAAAAGTATTGTTTTAATCTGATCTAGCCTTGTCCTAATCCATCGGATGGAACTAAGACAAGACCTGCCAATTCCCGTACCTTTTCGGACGTCAAGTCAAAGATTGACCCAGATGCAGGAAAGAAAGGGTAGAGGCATGCGTCCCCTGGAGACTTTCTAGGAGCGCACGCCCCCTTGGTTTTGATGCACAAAAATGTGCGCACCATGTTGGCATGCGCACATGGGAAAAAAGGGTTGAGTCCCATGAGGATGGCACTCTAAGGTTTTTGATAGGATCAAATTACCTGGCACCCACCCTTTTATTTTTATCCAATTATGGCACCAATTATGGAGGGTTTTAGGGGTCTCTAATCTGATTGGATCAGGTGAGACATCACATGGCCAATCAAATTTAGATCTGATTAAATCAACCAATATGATTGGTTGATGCTATGTGGCACTGCATAGCGCAAGAAAGTCTATTTAAACCCTTCCTATGCCTAGGGTTTGTGTGTGCCCAAATTACCATGCCGCAAGACTGCTGCCCCATCCTCTGTTCCACGCCTTCTCATCCTCCTCTCCCTTTTCTCTACGTCTAAAAGCTAGGCACAAACAGCGAGATAAATCCAAGAGAATTGGCGCATAGATCAAGCTGGACGTAATGGTGTTTGTGAGACGAGCGTGTCACCTTCAGAAGTGTTTTTGAAAGTCCTACGGATCTTTGGAGGCTAGATTCAGAAAGAGAAGACACCCAAAACCAGCTCGAGTGGACTCCGGTAGAGGCCAGGCGCTTGCGTGGGTAGATCCAGAACCCCGGGAATCGACAGATCATCGATAGGGTAATTGTTACCCTGAACAGGTATTAGATTTTATTCCTATTTCCATTCTAATTTGTCTTTAATATCATATCAATAGGATCATATTTGAGCACTCTCAAATCTGATAAAAAATTTGTAGAAAAATTTTAAAATTTTTCACTACATATCAGATCAAATCGATCCTACGGCGGAAAAATAGTTTTTCTTTCAACTGGTATCAAAGCTGCATTTGCAGTTCTTAAGATCAAATTTTGATCTGATTTTTATTTTATTTTTGATCTGATATTAATGATTTCAGATGTCACATCAGATGTGATCAAATCTGAAATAAATAGATTAATTAAAAATTTTATATATATGCTGATATATGATGATGTATGAGATGCAATTTTTTTGTTTTCAGATATTATAAGAGTTATAATCAGATCTAAAAAATTAAAAATTTAAATTTAAATTAATACATGAGACGTATTTGATGCATGTCTAGACTAGCTATATAGAATTGTTCTATGTATTGTCTAGAATAGAATTTTATATGATATGATCGTTTAAAATTTTATTTTTCAGATGTTATATATGATATATCAGATATGAAAACATGCATGTGTTAATCAAATTTTGATACATGAGATGTATACAAAGCATACATAGTTAGATCTATAATTTTATATATGATATATGTTGTAGATCTAATTATTTTGTAGTGTAATTGTTAATTTCTAATTAAGACATTCTCCTTGGCCGTCCGATCATAAGAGTAAGAAGGATTTAAAGACCCTTTCTTATTCGATGGGGTGCTCTTATGACATGTAGGGGTGCTACATATTTGTTCTTAATCAAAAATCAGAACTTGCTTTTCTACAAAACCCTAGATCCTGAAATCCTAGGATTTTTTATGCATGTTTTGTTTATGAACCCAAAATTAAGAATTAAATTATGAAATCAATTAGATCTAAAAATTATGAATTTTCATATCTAAGATATCTTCATAAAATTGGGTTCAGGCACGGATAGCTCAATTAGGTCTAGCAGTTGATCAAACCGAATCAAGAGTTAGGTGGGATCAAGAGTGCTTAGAATTGACCAGCCCAATAGAATTAAGTCTAGCTCAAGGTCGACTCATAGTTATATATAGTCAACCAAGTCTGGACCTAATTTGGCTCCGAGGTTCGAGCCTAGATTGTCAGCTAACCCAATTAGTTCTAGTTTGACAAATCGGTGTCTAAGATAAATTTGGCAAATACGACCAGTGATCTTTAATTGGAAGCTACTCAACCTAAATGTGTTCACGACGAGTTAATGGCATATTCCTCCTACTGATCTTACTTATCTGGCTGATTGAATCAACCCAATTCTGATTAGAGGTGGCGAACGATTCGAACTAACCCATGCCACTAGATTAATCATAATTATTATGACTAAGTCAAGTTTAAGATACCTAAATCAAATCTTTCTAAGAAAATATTAAAAAATTAATCTTCCACATTGTAGATGTGCGGGTCCTTCTCGGGGTTGATTGTTCTCGACTGATTACAGTAGTTCAGTAGCACCAAAAAGACGCAACCATGTCTATTAGACATTGGATGCTACGGATTGGAGGATGGGTTGGGCTCAATATTCCAGATACGGTGAGAGACTCAATTAGGAATCCAATTCGTGCAAATGATGGGTCGATCTTAACTAAGGAGTGGAGTAATATTTCGGACACAGTAAACTTCATGAACTAGAGACCAGGTTAGAGTGCAACATGATTAGAAAATCATTAGATAAAAATTGTCCACCCATCGATTGACCTATCACCAATAACTATTAAGGTGGTGAGCCAATCGATGGAACCGCACCACCCACTAGAAATCTATGATCACAGAGATTTTCGCATCTCTGCCAAGAGTGTAGAAATCGAGAAAATAGTGGAAGCCTAATTTATTTAAAAATAAAATTCTTAAATAAATTGATCAAGTCTAATTATAATGTCTAACTAGAAATTGACTTTCTATAGAAAAATGTCTGCATGCAACCCACTAGCCTGAATCCTAGACACCCACAAACTGACTGAACCCAATTACAAGGATTAGCTCTGAAACTTTAAAATTGTTTTGGGTTCTGAAAAGCTGACTCATGTATTGGACCAGAACCCCCCACCTTACCAGCACGTCCATCTGCTGATCAAAGAGCATCTCTAGAAAAATGGATGAACGAAGTTAATAAAGCTAGATACTACATGTTGGGCTCGATGTCTGATGAGCTTCAGCGCCAACATGAGAATATCAAGACTACTCGCCAAATGTTGACTCACCTACAAGAGTTGTTTGGTGAAGAAAGTCGCGCAGCCAAGTATCAAGTCAAAAGAAGACTTTTTAAGGCTCAAATGTGTGATGGGCAATCGATCCAAGATCATTGTCTGATGACGATCAAAAACTTAGAAGAGCTTGAGAAGCTCGGTGTCAAGTTTGGATAGAAACCTATAAATTGATGTGATCTTGCATTCCTTGACTAATGCATATGGATAGTTCATCATGAACTTCCATATGCATAAACTGCAATATATCTTAGCTGAATTAATGAACATACTGGTTACTGCTGAGCTTTTTCTGAAAGATTCAAACAGCTCAGTGCTTACCATGGAGCGGACTTCCTCCAAAAGAAAGTCTTTTGGTAAAAAGAAGAAGTCTACAAAGAAGCAGAAGATTGAAGATGGAAAAAAAGGAAGAACCGAAAAAGACCGCCGATAAAGAAAAATGTTTCCATTGCAACACCAACGACCATTGAAAACGGAACTACCCTTTATACCTGGCCAGCCTGAAGAATAAGGAGGAAGCAGGTCCTTCTGAAAGTATGCTCATAATTGAATCTAACCTAACGATTTTTTTTGCATCCAGTTGGGTGCTTGACTCTAGTTCTAGTGCTCACTTGTGCACTTCCATGTAGGGTCTTGAGGAAAGCAGGAGACTGAGGGATGGTGAGATGATCCTACGCATTAGAATGATCCTATGCATTAGAAATGGAGCAATAGTTGCTGCTGTGGCCGTGGGAACCTACCCTCTTCGACTACCGTCTAGTTTAGATTTAGTACTTAAGGACTGTTATTTTGTGCCTACAGCAAGCAAAAATTTGATTTCTATAGCACAGAAAGATTATATAATTAGCTTTCTTAAAGACCACTGTAAGCAGGAATTTGATTTCTATAGCACAAAGATTATGTAATTAGCTTTCTTAAGGACCATTGTCTATTCTTTTTGAAAAAAATAAAATTGCAAATGATTTCTTAATTAATGATCTCTATCAATTGCATGTTGATGTATCTATGTTAAATGTCGAGCAAAACATGAATGCCATAGAAACAAAACAACCTAAGAATAGTCTAAACGAAAGGTATCTACGGCACCTTAGACTAGGTCATGTATCTGAAGACGGGATTAACAAATTAGAGAAATCCGGACTAATGGATCCGTTGGCTTCCGAGTCATCCAATTTGTGAATCATGCCTTCAACGAAAAATGACCAAGCTCTCTTTTGTAGGACATAGGAAAAGGGTCACAGACCTACTTGCCCTAGTACATACTAATGTGTGCAGCCCATTTGATGTACCGACTAGAGGCAACTATGTCTACTTCATTACTTTTATCGATGATCTATCTCGGTATGGGTATGTGTACTTAATGAGACACAAGTCTAAAGCCTTTGAAAAGTTTAAAGAATTCAGACATGAAGTAGAAAAGCAAACCAGAAAGCCCATTAAGGTTCTTCGATCGGATCGAAAAGGTGAATACCTTAGTTGAGAATTTCTACACTATCTTAAGAAAAATGACATAGTCTCACAGTGGACTCCACCTAGAACGCCTCAACTCAACAAGATTTTAGAATAGAAAAATCGAACCCTATTAGATATGTTCTGATCCATGATGAGCTTCACAGATCTCTCTGATTTTCTTTGGAGATAGTCTAATGACAGCAATATACTTCTTAAATAGGGTTCCCTCTAAAACCGTTTCTACCACACTGTATGAGATATGGCATGGTAAGAAACCAAGTTTGAGTCATCTCAGAATTTAGGATTGTCCGACCAATGTTAAGAAACGACAGGCGGACAAATTAAAGTCTAGGTCCTTTAAAGCTCGATTTATTGGATATCCTAAGAAGTCATTAGGATATTATTTCTACATTCCGAAAGATCATAATGTGATTGTGAGTCGATACGCCATCTTCGTTGAAAAATAGTTTATTCAAGATAGTGGCATCGGGAGACAAATTAGGCTCGAGGTCTCTGATGAGCAACGAGCTAAGAAACCTAAGAAACCAAATCAGTTAGAGCTAGCCCAAACACAACTTCCACCTCGTAGATCAGGTAGAATTTTCCATTCTCCTAAGAGATACTTAGATATAATTTCAGAGGATATAAAGAAAATATTCCTCATGGGAAATGGGGTTCATAGTGATGATCCCAAGACCTATGATGAGGCGATATCAGATATCGACTCCGAAAAATGGTTAGAGGCAATGAGGTCAAAAATTGACTCGATGCGCTCGAACTAAATATGGACCTTAGTAGATCCACCTGAAAGTATTGTACCTATTAGGTTTAAATGGATCTTCAAGAGAAAGATAGGTGCAGATAGAAATGTAGAGGCATTCAAAGCTAAGCTCGTAGCAAAAGGATATAGTCAGCGCAAAGGCATTTACTATCAAGAGACCTTTTCGCCGGTAGCCATGCTAAAATCCATCCACACACTGCTTGCTTTTGCAGCCTATTTCGATTATAAAATATGGCAGATGGACGTAAAAATGACATCCTTAAATAGATATCTTGAAAAAGATATCTATGTGGAACAGCCGCTTGATTTCACATCCAGTGATAATGATCACTAGGTCTGCAAGCTGCAAAGATCCATTTATGGACTCAAGCAAGCATCTCGGAGCTGGAATGCTCGTTTTAATGATATGATTAAATCATTTGGTTTCATAAAAAACAAGGAGCCATGTGTATTCAAAAAGGTCAGTGGGAGCGCTGTTGTCTTCCTCGTACTATATGTAGATGATATCCTTCTGATTGGGAATGATATTCTCATGTTGACATCCATCAAAATGTGGTTTCAAAAGAGTTCTCTATGAAAGACCTAAGAGAAGCATCTTTTATATTAGAAATTAAGATCTATAAGGATAGACCGAATAGGATGCCTGGGTCTCTTATAGAAGATGTATATAGATGAGGTGCTGAAGAGGTTCAGCATGAAAAACTCCAAGAGGGGATTGGTACCCTTCAGACATGACATCCATCTCTCCAAAAAGATGTGTCCCAACACATCTGAAAAGATTGAACGCATGAGCAAGATCCCTTATGCTTCGACAATAAGAAGTCTCACGTATGCCATGTTGTGTACACGACCTGATATTACGCATGCTGTGAGTGTCACGAGCAAATATCAGTCGAATCCAGACGAAGAGAACTGGACTTCTGTGAAATATATCCTTAAGTACTTGAGAAGAACTAAGGATATGTTTCTGGTGTTTGGTAATGAAGAACTCCAAGTCTAGGGGTATACAGACTCAGACTTTATGTCTAATATAGATGATCGAAAGTCGACATCTAAAAGTCTATTTGTGTGTAATGATGGTGTTGTAAGCTAGAAGAGTTCCAAGCAGACAGTGATCATAGATTCAATAATGAAAGCAGAATACATCGCTGCATCGAAAGTTGCGAAAGAAGCATTCTAGTACAAGAAGTTCGCTACAGAGCTCAAAGTGATGCCATCGGATGCTGTCCCTCTGTACTGCAACAACAATGGCACCATAGCTCTGACTAAGGAGCCGAGGTCTTACCAAAAGTCGAAGCATATCGAGCGGCGATATCACCTCATCCGCGATTACCTCGGAAAGGATTATGTCAAGGTGAAGAGAGTCGACACCGCAGACAATACAGCTGACCCGCTGATGAAGCCATTGAGCCAACAAAAGATCGAAACCCATCTTGAGAAGATGGGACTTAGATTTGTAACCAATTAACTTTAGGTCAAATGGAAGTTTGTTAGATGAGTGCCCTAGAAGCCGAATTAGCTGACACTTGTAATGCACATTCTAGGGGCACTTTTATAATTTTGACTTAAAATCAATAAATGGTTATTTTATTCTATCACATTATGTACATAGTGTCTATGATACATCCTTTAAGTTAATGGAATGCTAATATATATTTTCAAGAGTTGAAAATTTAAAATATGTATTTTCATAATTAACTCATAAACAACTCCTGACCGTAGGATCATCACGAGGATGGTGAACGATCCGAAAGGTTGGTGTACAATCGCTTCCTTAGAATAGATTAGTCTTAAGTCTACAGTGTGGAGTCAACGGAGCGAGAATATAGGTACTCGTTTGAAAACGAGAGCACTAAGCATGACCACCTCGAGCAGTCATAAGAGTCTACCTTCTCGTCGATGACTAGCTCGATGTTGCAGTGGTATCTGATTTTTTAATCTGAGGTGCATCAGCAGTTCATCTTGAGTGTATTATAGTTTGACTACACCATAACTCGATCTCCTAGCCATTTGAAATCCTGAGGTATATGTTAGCTATAGCATGTTTATTATAAAAATTAAATTGCACCAATAAGAAATCTATCTACCTCGGTAGATGAGTAGTCTTATGATGATCATAAGATCGAGTCCATAAGCCCATGGTCATGGCAATATAAAAATAATAGAAAGTTTCTATTAGGATTTCACATCGAACTCAAATCGAATGATTTATTCATATGATGGATGTTGGGTTTGACGAGTTCACCTTAACCCTAATCCTGTTAGGGCTCAAGATAGAAGAACCCAATCACACAGATAGTTGTACCGAGAGATTCACTTTCAGTTCTGATGGATTGCCACCATATACTGCTAGGTATCACTAGTGGATTTTGGAAGCAATTAGAATAATTTTGATGATCGATCATTCTAATTGTGTGAATCAAAAAAATTCTAATCCATCGAAAGATATTTCGATGATATCGTTGATAGAGATCGCGACATATCTCATTACCATACGGAACTGAACCTAACTGGATCATACAAACAAGGATTTGGATCTGAATGTCATCAATTGAGCCAACCCAATTCGATTGATTTGGATTAGATCCAACTAGGTTCAAGAAAATCATACTAACACACGATTGAGCCTAACATTCTTCGTAGTCTTTCTAATTTGTCTCGACTGAGTCAAATCGGATTTGGCTCATCCGGAAACTCTTAGTCTGGCTAAAGCTTGTCCAGGTTAGAAAAGTGTTGTTTTAATCTGATCTAGCCTTGTCCTAATCCATCGGATGAAACCAGGACAAGACCTGCCAATTCCCGTACCTTTTCGGACATCAGGTCAAAGATTGACCCGAATGCAGAAAAGAAAGGATAGGGGCGTGTGCCCCCTGGAGGGGCACGCACCCCCTTGGTTTTCATGCACAAAAATGTGCACACACCCCATGTTGGCTTGCGCACATGGGAAAAAAAGGGAAGAGAGTCCCATGAGGATGGGACTCTAGGGTTTTTGATAGGATCAAATTACCTGGCGCCCACCCTTTTGTTTTTATCCAATTATGGCGCCACTTATGGAGGGTTTTAGGGGTCTCTAATTTGATTGGATAAGGTGACATCGCATGGCCAATCAAATTTAGACCTGATTAAATCAACCAATATGATTGGTTGATGCTGTGCGGCACTGCATGGCACAAGGAAGTCTATTTAAACCCTTCCTACGCCTAGGGTTTGTGTGTGCCCAAATTACCACGCTGCAAGGCTGCCGCCCCATCCTCTATTCCACGCCCTCTCATCCTCCTCTTCCTTTTCTCCATGCCCAAAAGCTAGGCACAAACAGCGAGGAAAATCCAAGAGAATTGGTGCATAGATCAGGCTGGACGTGATGGTGTTCGTGAGATGAGCACGTCACCTTCAGAAGTGTTTTTGAAAGTCCTATAGATCAAATCCAGATCTGATCTTTAGAGGCTAGATTCAAAAGGAGAAAACACCCAGAACTAGCTCGAGTAGACTCCAGTAGAGGCCAAGCGCTTGCGTGGCTAAATCCAGAACCCCAGGAATCGACAGATCATCAATAGGGTAACTATTACCCTGAACAGGTATTAGATTTTATTCATGTTTCCATTCTAATTTGTCTTTAATATCAGATCAATAGGATCAGATCCAAGAACTCTCAGATTTGATCAGAAATTTGTAGAAAAATTTAAGAATTATTCGCTACAGATCTGATTAAGTTAGATCGATCCTACGATGGAAAAATAGTTTTTCCTTCATCCGGACCCTGATGGCTTTCCACACCTCTTCTTTAAGAAATATTGGCCCATCATCCATCATGAGGTCACTGAGACTGTGCAACTGTTCCTTACGAGAGGGGCGATGCCAGAGGCTTAGCAAAGGACTTTCATCATCCTGATCCCGAAAAGGATGGATACGTCTGAGCCAGACCACTATAAACCCATCAGCCTTTGTATGACCCTTTACATGGTCCATGCCAAGATCATGGTCGACAAGATGTAGCCCCTACTTCCCCACCCGATTAGCCTCAAGCAGGGGCATTTGTGGCTAGTCGCAGCATAACAAACAATGTCCTTACCACTCAGGAGTTCATGCATGACCTTCAAAGGGTGTTGTCCAGACGTAGTATGATGGCCATCAACCATGTGCTATGAGTTCCTCTAGGCTGCTTTGGTGGGCTTTGGATTCTCATGTCGCTGGATCATAGGCTGTGTGAGGGCCCCATCTTTTGCCATTCTGGTGAATGGAACCCCATAAGCCTTCTTCCGATCTACCATCAAACTTCAGCAAGATTGCCCTCTTTCACCTTATCTATTTATTATTTGTTCTAACACCCTTTCCCGTGCTTTCCATGCGGCCATCGCGAGCCAGGCCCTGGATGCTTATGTGCCTAATCCAGGGCGTGGCCAATCTCACACTTATTCTTTGCAGATGATTAAGCTTCTATGCAAAATGTTGTTGTACGTTCCAGAATCCTGGTGGAGTATTGTGCTATGTCAAGGTAGAAGGCGAACATTATGAAGTCTGCAATTTACTTCAGCCAACGGACCAAGCCCCGGGTGAAGCATGCGATCAGGGACCATCTGGGGATTCCTTAGCAGATGGAGAGTTGGCACTATCTTGGAGTGCCCATTACTGGTTGACAACTTTGGAGATCGGAGTGTAGGGAGATGGAGTCGAGCATCCATGAGTGGTTGGAGGGTTGGCAGACCAGGTCGCTTTCACAGGTAGGCAGGGTCATGCTTGTCAGATCTATTCTCAATTCGATGTCCGTTTATCTCCTATCTAGGACCATACTTCCGAAACATTCCTTCTCAGTCTGGAGCACATGTTTAGGAGCTTCTTGTAAGGCTCCCATGGAGGCGAGAAGGGTGTGTATCTATTATCTTGGGATGTGATTTGCCAGCCGACTTGTGAGGGAGGATTAGGCATTTAGTCTCTGTTGGTTTGGCGCGAGGCCATGATAGCCAGGCATACTGTGAGATTCTTGTTGGAGCCAAGAAGCATCTGGAGCACTGATGAGGCTGAAGTATGGTACATAGACTGATGTTACGGACATCAGAGGTAGGAGGCCTTCGTCCCATGGAAGAAAATTTGTGAACATGCTGCGAAGGTGTTAGCTCGCACTAGATGGATGATTAGGGACGGGAGCTCGGTGGATGTAGTCTGTGATGCTTGGTTGGCTAACATCCTGTTAGGGTGGTGGCCAATGATGGTCAGCACCGAGGTGGAGAGTATGATAGTCCGTGACTTGTTTCAGCCAAGAGAGAGGCGATGGGATGTCAATCCAGTCAAGCTTATCCCTGGCTATCCCCACCCAAGCTTGCCCGAACATGAGGGTTTGAAGGAACTCCTATGGTGTGAGGGCTCCAGCCATAGATCTTCACTCTCTTTACAGAGGGAAGTCTAGTAGGAGGTTGGATGCAGCATGGATTTGGAGGCTGGGGGTCCACCCCCGGGTCAACCTGTTTATCCGGAAGGTAGCATAGGGCCAACTACCTACAAGAGAGATGCTTAGCGGCCTTGGGATGGATATCTCCCCAATGTGCCTATTATGTGAATCCGACGTGGAGTCAATCTAACATGTTATTTTCTAATGCTGGGGCCAGCTAGGCGTGGGGATTGACCACTGCACCCCTAAAGATCACTCAGTCCACCACACCGGTCCAGGCCTTCCTTGACTACCTCCATCGAAGCACCATGATTCAAATCTAGCTAGCCAAAAATAGTCGGATTTTTGAGGGCCGGTCTCAGCCTGCGAGGATTGTCTTGGAGAGAACCTTATTGCAGATGATCGAGATTACCTTGGGACACCTGGGGCTCCCTCCCTACTTCTGCAGCGATCCATTGTGTGTACATCACCTGGAAGCCCCCACTCCCGAGTTTCCTCAAAGTCAATTTCGATAGGAGTGTTTCTAGCAGTAGAGGTGGAGGGTTTGTCATCCACAACCCAAGCTCCAGACTGGTGGCAGCTAGGGGGAGTCACATCTTTGGCACTTCTGTCCTAAAGGCACAGAGCTGAGAGCTACCTGAAAAAGTATCCACTATAGACAACATGTGCTTCGGATAGATTGTCTCATCATTGAGGGCAACTTGGCTAGATCAGTGGGCGGCCAGGGTCCATGCACACCCACCCCATTCTTCGTGATATCTATAGGATGCTGTGGGATTGCACCTCCTTCCTGGCCAAACATGTATACCAAACATGTATACCATGAGGTGAATGAGGCTGCGGATTGGATAGCCTCAAATGTAGCTCATCACTTGAATGACATTTTATGATCGGACTACAGTGGTGCCTATGTATCTTCATGATATTTTGTTTTCTGGGATGTATACACACTAGAGTTGTATGACTCCCCATATACAAGCAAAAAAAAAAAAAGAAAGAAAGAAATTCTGTTATAGTAATAATGGATGCCAAAGGCAGAGTTGAGCACCTATTGATAGTCCTACAATGAAGTAATGAGGCCTTTTTCTTGGTT
This sequence comes from Cocos nucifera, assembly GCA_006176705.1. Classification (NCBI taxonomy): domain Eukaryota; kingdom Viridiplantae; phylum Streptophyta; class Magnoliopsida; order Arecales; family Arecaceae; genus Cocos; species Cocos nucifera. Next base: position 67,273 of record QRFJ01006538.1, read on the forward strand.
TGGTAAGAAAGAAGAGGAAGACGAGATGATGCAGTCTCCATGTTCTACAAAAGCTTTATGAGACGATTAGAATGCAAAGAGTTGGAAAGGAATAAAAGTGATGATAAGGGACAGACCCGTCTTAGTAAGACAATGTTTTGTATAAAATGGTATTATCAGTCATAGATTTGAGTCCCAATATTAAGGTATTCTAATATATCTTTTCCTTAAATTTGTGCAGGATCTTTTTAGATTTCTTCTGGTGATCCCTTCTTGCTTTTGGCTGGAGGGGGTTTCAATGGGCATTCTTTGATGTTTTCTCAACAAAGCAAAGGAATGAGGAGGTGAATTCCTGGTAATGGAAGCAAAACTTTCTACAAGTTGTTTTCAGGAATTAGGAATTTAATATAGCTTTGTTCTCACCATATGGAGCAGAATCTGCCCTCGGAAAAGCCCAATTTTATGTGCATCAAAGAATAACATAAAAAACCTCATCTATGTTAAACCGATAAACCGGGTCCTTTTTCATAAAGTTTTTATTTCTTGTTTTTGTTTTCAAATACCAAAGAAGAAAAATTACATAATCTGAATAACATGCTCAGTAACATCCTTTATTTGTTTAAACTTTTCAGAAAAATCAAACTTTGGGTAGCATTTTTTTTACAAAAAAGTGAAAACTAAAGGCAAGAGTAGCTGGGTTTACATAAAAATTATATCATTAAAAAAAATCCATGTGGCATTTCATATAGAAACAGAAACAAAATATGACATCTTTACCAAGCAGGCTTTTAGTTCCTTGCATTTTTTTTTCTTTTGTTAATACTGTTTGTTTGGTTTCAATAGGTCAGCTCTTAGGCGTTTTTCTCCATGATTTGAGGCAAATTGTCAACCAAGATTTTTTTTTCTCTTTTCCTTTGATAGCTCAGCACACAGGCTTTATTGTTCTACAAAAGGAGGGGGTACCCAGCGCCTGCAATATCAAAAACCAAAGACCCATGGAATGCACAGCCTTCAGGATTCGATCCCCTTAGCTACAAAATGTGACATCAGCAACATGGACTGACCACACACAGTATGGTAGATCCTCAGAAGTGGAAGAGCAGAGTGGCCAAGGAATCATGGTGCAAAATCAGTTGAAATGACACTCAAAAATGCACAATTAGCAATGGTTGCAATCACGGAGAAGCACCATTTTAGCTCTTATGTAAGAGCAACAAGGACAGATGCAAATGGCAAGACAGGTTTGCATGCAAGATAGAAATGGGTGTACCAAGATGAGCTATGTCTCATTTTTTTTCCTTTTCTTTTTTTTTTTTTTTGATGTAAACAATACAAGCTCTATGCGGGCTTAGTTACAAGGTAAAAATGGGTGCCCCAAGAGGTGCTATGTCATGTGTGAGCCTTGGTTGGGACAAACGACACAGAAGCAGCCGGCAGACTTAAATAAGCAGCAAAACATATTAGGAGAAGTTGACCAACAGAATGTAGGTGGCCTAAGAACGAAGTGTCCATAAGAGTTCACAAGAAACTAAAGCCCAAAAGTTATATCACTGATACTATAGCCTACACAACAAGCACCAACTAATGCCAGAGTTATTGAGTTTTTGGAGGAATTTCTAAAGTAACTACAGCAAATTAAATGTTTGCAAGGCAAGGATCTAAAAGATGTGGCAACGAAGATTGTTCATAGAAGATCGACCACCAAGCCTAAAGATCATAGTAATTATGACCCCAAGAAAGGAGATCAATATGAAGAAATAGAACGAAAACCCAGAAGTTTCAAGTAATGGGACAATGTATGACAGATAAATGATAACAAATTCATCGAAGGCAAATTCATCATGGGCGGAATGCAAGAAAATGATGTATAATACTAAGTTATATTTCACAATGAAAAGGTAAGCATGGGCCAAAATTAACATGATCTGAATCAAGACAATGGAAGCTGATTGGGTTTCGCAGCATAAGATGCTATTTACCTGATACATTGAGCAAGAATTTGGCATAATTAACATTTGCGAGATGTGAAACAACATGAATCACATAAAAAGGTGACAGTGCCCACTTGGTTAGCTGTAAATATGGATAGAAAACAGATGTGGAGCTTATGGGCAAGAAGCTATTGAGCAAAAGGCTCTAACTACTTGCAAAGGTTCAAAGAGTCTTGTTTCATGGCAGGTTACCAAGCAAAGCTTTTAAAAAAAAAAAAAAAAAAAAACAGCATACAAGAAAATGGTAAGATGCAGCAGGCAACTGGTGTGACCAAACATGACATATTAAAAGTGTAGTGTTACTGTTAACACACCAAAAGTGTAACAGTACTTTGCATGTTCTTAATCGAGGCATGGGGCATTTCTTTTGTGCCATTTCATATTGTCTTATTGAAATGGAGGTGACCTCGGTCACTTTTCTCTCAAAAAAGTATCCAGGGATTGGGAGTGTAAGCAGAAACATGTAGGACAAATTGTCAAAAATACCAAGAAGCACTGGGATCGAAGGAAACTGGGCTGAACTCAAAACAGCTGGCTTAATAGACCTATAATTCAGTTTTGAGAAGTTCTAAAAGTTACAAAAATACCAGCAGCAATTAATGATGCCTTTAGTATTGAGTTAATTTAGTTTCTAACTTTCTATGTTGAGTTGGAATACATCTGCTTCTTGGCTTCAGTCGACAGCTTTAGAGTACTGGTGTGCCTTATATTGAGGAGGAAAATAAAGTCTTGTAGGGTGAGCCTATGTAGGACAATAAAGTATTACACACTTTTCCTTGTATGAGTAGGAATAGAATAGGAGCTGGTTCTTGGATTATACACGGTCCCCAAGCTGTGAAATGATGGGCATCAATTATGGATCAATAAAATATTATTTCTTTTGCTTTATCTCTTGTGAATCAAAAGAAGAGAGTATTGTTCTAAGAGCTTTGAAGGAATCAAGTTCCTTTCATTTTGATTCATGGATCGAACAAAGAGATGATGATCTCTTTGTTTTGTTCCTTTCATTTTGATTCATGGATCAAGCAAGGAGATGATGATCTCTTTGTATTTTTTTTCAAGATAGTGATCCTCTTCCACTACTCCTATGCTTGTGCTGCATTAGGTGGTATCAAAGCAGAGCTCTTCCTCGGCCTGATGGCTTCCAAAAATGACAATAGCAGCAACTTTCAACAAGAAACATGGATAACATTCCAGCTAACCAGTACATGATGTAGGACATGGTCAATACGTCAATTGAGATGATTTAAAGATCGGTCAAATCAACTTCATCTGCAGACTTATGTATGCTCTATGATCAATGATGGTGCTCATGACTAGGTGGATCATGATCAGGGGCATATGCAAAATCACCAAATTCAGTCCCATAAAGATGACTTTGACTAAGAGATTGATGAAATTATTTTACAAGGAGATGCTAGACAAGGAAAACTGCAAGACCAAGTCCATAGTTTATCGTACCACGACGTACCATTCCAAACCAAGCATATACTATACCGTATTCATACCGAACAAAGACTTGGTACCGAGAATGTACCACCCATGCATACCACCACTATACCAGCACGATACAAGTATGGGGCCCGATACCGAGATAGGAACCCTTGATCGAAACTATGGCATGAACATTGACGATCCTACTTTCAATAGACAGTCAAATATTGAAGATTTTCTTGATTGGCTTGCTGAAGTTGAGAGACTCTTTGATTATATGGAGATTCCGAGTCGAAGAAAATGAAACATGTTGCCTACAAATTGAAGCATAGAGCTTCAATCTAGTGGGAACGGCTACAAGTAGAGCATGTTTGGGAACTAAAAGCCCCTAATAGACATGGCAAAAATGAAGAATTTATTGAAGGTAGAGTTTTTACCAGTTGACTATGATCAAGGAAGGGAACTATAGCATGAAAGCTTATGCAAAGGAATCATTTAATTTGGCTCCATGTAATGATTTAGTTGAGACCAAGTGACAGCCAGTTGCTAAATTTATAGGTGAATTAAAGTCAATCATCCATGATAGGATCTCTATTCAGCCTATTTGGACAGTTAATTAAGTAATTAGGCCCATAACTAGAGTAGAGGTGCAACTAGAATGGCAACAAATCCAATCAGCAAGTAAAGTTATTGCAACAGATTATAGAATTGAGTAGCACAAGAAAGTCTTGTGGAGTGTTACCCTGGGTAGGACAATAAAGTACTATGGTGTTTTCCTCATATGACAGATTATAGAAATGGGAGCTGGTTCTTGGATTATAAGAGGTTCCCCAAGATGTACAAGGATGGACATCCATTGTGGGTCAATAAATCATTTACTACTATTTTTTTTTTTTTTGGTACTTCCGGTCTCTTGTGAATCAAGAGAAGTGAGTATTTGTCCGAATCAAGTTCCTTTCATTGATTTGTGGATCAAGCAAGGAGATCAAGGTGCTGTCTTTGTGTTTCTTCAAGGGGATGGTGATCCTCTTCCGCATGCTCCACGCTTGTGCTGCATTAAAACAACATCGCCCTAGAGACCGGCAAGATGAGAAGATTTGCTTTATAAAAAACAAACGGCAAGGAATATAAGAGATATGGCATGAAATCAACCCATCTATCATGAATAGACATATGGCAAGAAAAGATTTGACTTCAAAATTTGAATTCTTAGCGAGATCCAAACAAGTGGATTGAAGCATATTTGAATCCAGATAAGGAAGGAGATTACAACAATCCCTTGATTTCTGCCTGCAAATCATGATAGATCCATGATCCCTCACCTATATAAACAGAGCCAAGGGGACCCAAAAGCGAGAAGCTCCGAAAGGAAGAAAATCTCATAGCTCCAAAGATCCCATGGTGAAAAGCTCTCAAGCCTTCATCCATCATTTTGCTTCTCTTTCTTGCAGATCCATGAGCCTATGAGCAGCGAAAGCCAAGGTCAAGATCAAGGTGAAGGTCGAGATCGAAATGAAAGCTAGGGACGAGCTCCAAAGGGCTAAATTCCCAAAGGCCGAGCTCCCAAAAGCCGAGTTCCCAAAGGATGAGCTTCAAAGGGCCGAACTCTCGAAGGGTGAGCTTCTAATCTTAAGCCCAATCTAAGAAGGCCAAAATGAAAAGATCGAAGTAAAAGCCCACCAAAACTAGGCCAACCAGAACATGATAATATTTTATACTACTCTAATTCTCTATCATACTTTATTTATTGCTATTTGTTCAAAGTTCGATCTGACTTAGGCATCGGAGGGCCCGGTCGGAGCCAATCCGATGAGCTTTTCTCTTCTCTTTGTTGTGTGTGCAGATCCACAGCCCTCAATGGAAGATCAGTGCCCCATCTTCGGCCACCACGAGTCAAGCGGATCGATTAGTGCCCTCCAGCTAGTTGGGCCGGATTTTGGCGGCAACAATTAGCATCCACTCTCCTATCTCATTCTGATGTTCAGAAAACAACATGCAACCGAATGAAGCATACCAATTGGGACGTTGGAATTAGAAATTCTCTCCGACTTCCTATGGAACGAAAAGCAGGTTTAAAATGACGGTCTAATTTGCAAGGAATACATATGACCTCATTTCCGGTCAAATCATTTTGCAGTCAAATGGCAGGATTTTGTACTAAAAAATCATTTTTCTGAGATATATAGATATAGGAACCGTATTGACTAAATCAGAGATTAGATTAATAAACGTTAGCAGAGCATGGGAATAAAAAGGGGGGAACCTGATTTTAACTCCACCGTTGATGTAGTCGGAGACATTTGCGTTGACCCACTGCTCCGCAGCCTTGACGCTCGTCGCCAGCATTGCCAGCATGTCGTTGGGGATGCCGACCATCACCTCAAGGCCGCTCTTCTTGAGGGCATTCATAGTCTCTTCATCCGCATCGAACAGCTTCACCTTCTGGAACCCATTCTCCCTAAGCATCCGCACCACCACGGAAGGTGGCAGCGGGTGGCTCGTCTGCATTCCCCAGTTCGCACCGATCCCACTCACAGAGACCACCAGGCACAGCCAACAAATCACCCCCAGCACCGGTGAAACCCACCATCCCCTCTCCGCCGCCATAGCCCCGGAATCGCAGAGTCTCGGGTCCAGATCACCTTTAGATCCACCTCGTACGCTGCAGGTGCCTTGCAATGGCTGTCGAATCCAAGGAAAAAGTTGGACCTTGATAAAAGTCCCGGCAACTGCCACCAAATCTTGCTCCAAGAGACCCTGAAAGCAACCTCAAGCAAGAGTCACAACCACACCACCAATCGCAGGCCCTGGATGCCAAAAAATTGAAACGAAAGACTGCAGTCAACTCTTAAAAAAAAAAATAAAACAAAACAAAAAAACCCGTTCGTTTTCTATATATTAAACCAAAAAAAAGAAAAAAAAGACGAAGAATAAGCTGTATGAACAGAGATGCAAAAAATAAAAATAAAAATAAAAATAAAAATAAAAGCTAGAAGATGATTAAAGAAGGCTCGGGAAAAAAGAGCGCTTTTTTTTTTTTTTTTGGAAAAAAGAGCCCTTTGAGACCACAGGAGACAAAGTAAAAACTGATAAGGGGTTCGTCAAGACTGGGTTGATGAGATGGTTTCCGACTTCCAGTTCATCTCTGAGGTGGTGGTAGTCCTAATGGTGGGAAAGCATTCCGCAAGTGTGGAGACACGATGCGGAGATGAGAAAGAGAGACGGGTGTGTTGGACGGTGATGGAAGAGCTCAGCCTCACACACCAATGCTGTTCTGACAGACAGACAAATAGGGTGAGAGATGGAGGGGAAGAGAGAGAGAGAGAGAGAGAGGGGGGGGGGGGGGGGGGGGGGGGGGGGGGGGGGGGGGGGGGTAAAAATATTGGAAAAGATTCGCGACCACACTGACCAATCCATGCCGCTTGTACTGCTGCAACAGGGACCGGAGTAGGACCCCGTGAAAAAAAGAAGGTGCTCCATGGTAACGCGGCCTCAAAACGGGGTATCCTCGAGGGGCGCTGCCGGGGAGGTATCTGGCTGGCAACGAGGCGGACAGGGTGCCTCTCCGTATTTTAAAAAGGGTATAGGCCAGCGCTATCCGGATAAGACGTCGCCGTGAGGCTCTTTGATCCGACGGTCGCTGGACGCGATTTCATATACATCCTCTCTGAAGCAGGACAGGTGTATATATATATATATATATGACGTCGTTACGAGGCTCTTTGATCCGACGGTCGCTGGACGCGATTTTCATATCTATATATATATATATATATATATATATATATATCTGTGTGTATGTGTGTGTGTTTTGATGATAATGTGTATTTCGGCTCACTTGGCATTTATCAATATTTTGAAAATAAGAAAGTTATCAAAATATCCTTCTAATTGATAATTGATCTTTTGAAAGAGATCCGAGCCATTTTATCAATATTTTGAAAACAAGAAAATTATCAAAATATCCTCCTAATTGATAATTGATTCTTTGAAAGAGATCCAAGCCATTTTATTCGATAATGGCTCGAATAGCATTTGTAATTTATAGATCGTCTCGAATAGACAGTTCATCTACATTCTCATTGACTTAGCTCGTGGGTTAACGATAATACAACTGTAATCCAGTCACAAATAAGGTATTTTCCACTTGGCCTTAATTGTCGAAAGCAGATAAAGCATCCCCCCGCTAAAAACAACCCTCTCGTTCGGGAAAGATGCTCCTAATCTCGCCAGAACGATATTATCGTCCCTAGATTAACGAAACAGCGTAATAGTCATGTGAAGCCTCCTTACAAATACCATAAATCCTAAGGACCCAAGTACAAAAAAAAAATTTCTCTTAGAGAATCGGTTGTTGCTTAACTGTTCTCTACTGACTTGAGCGTTGGAGGATCCTCACTGGAGTCAAATCCTCTGACTCAGACTTATTTTGCAGGTCATTCTAGCACCTCCTGCGAGAAGCCGACCGCTCCGCTCCCGAAGCGAACCATTTTCAGTAATAACAGATAGAGAAAGGGTCTATCTCTTAAAAATGCCACCTAAGAAGGCATCATCACGTCTTAATGATACCGCCAATGCTGCTTCTCAACAAGCAGATATTCAAGCTAAAGATCATATTTAGCCCTCGATGATAGAAGCCTCTGCACCGATTCAATCGGTCCCTATTATCTTGGATTAGCTCAACCAGCTCCTCTAGCAGGTTCAGACTTTGATGACTGCCATTCAAACGGTCTAAACTATATTTGCACCTTTTTCAATGACACTGCAACCAAGCCAGACTGCTCCTGCACCACTCTCTATGGGACGATCTCATCTGCGCCATCAACCATGGTGCCTCTTCAACCATCGATTTTCCATCCACAATAGCAAGTCGAACCTCCTCGAGCACCTCCACAAAGCTCCAAAAAGAGGTAAACCCACCGGCGATCTCTTAGCCCACAGTCTGGGCATGATTCAACTCCCGACCATCGCTCCCCTCAGCAATCTGAGGCCTACACCGCCTGGATTTGATCATTAAAAAGAAGCTTCAAAAGTTCGACAAGAAACTTGAAGCTCTAAATAAAGCTTCTTGTCGTTCCTTTGATGGACTCAGCAGCGAGCCCCCTTTTGACGAGAAGATCATGAAAGAATTGCCGCCGTCAAACTTCAAGCTACCTCAGATCGAGACGTACGATGGGACAATCGATCCCATCGATCACATCGAAATCTTCAAAGCGGCGCTGCTTTTTCAGGAAGCATCGGATGCCACTCTCTATCGGGCATTCTCCGCCACTCTTAAGAGAGCAGCCTGTTAGATGTGTGCCCTAGAAGCCAGATTGGCTAATACTTGTAATACACTTCTATGGATAATTTTATAATTTTTACTATAAATAAAAAAAATTATTTTCTATCATAGTGTATTTAAAGTATCTGTGATATATCTCTTGAGTTAATGGCAATGATAATTCATATTTTCAAGAGTTGAAAAATTTAAGACATGAATTTCATAATTAACTCATAAAACTGCTCTTGATCATAGGATCATCATGAGGATGGTGATCGATCCAGAAGGTTGGTGTGCGATCGCTTCCTTAGGATAGATGAGTCTTGAGTCTACGGTGTGAAGATATCGGAGCGAGAGTATAGGTACTCATTACAGAACGAGGGCACTGAGCGTGACTACCTCGAGTAGTCATAAGGGAGTCTACCTTCTCATCGATAACTGGCTTGATGCTGTAGTGGTGTGTTTGGTTCTTTGACCTGAGGTGCATCAGTAGTTCACCTTGAGGGTGTTACAATTTGACTACACCATAACTTGGTCTTCCAGCCATTCAAAATTCTGAGGTATATATTGGCTATAGCATGTTCATTATAGGAATTGAATTGCACCAATAAGGGATCTATCTACCTCGATAGATAAGGAGTAGCTCTATGATAATCATGAGATTGAGTCCATAAGCCCATGGCCAAAGCAGTATGAAGATAATAGAAAGAGTTTCTATTAGTATTTCACATCAGACTCGAATCGAATGATTAATTCATATGATAGATGATTGGGTTTGATGAGTTCACCTTAACCCTAATCCTATCGGAGCTCAAGATAGAAGAACTCAATCACACAGGTAACTGCACCAAGAGGTTTGCTTTCAGTTTCGATGGATTGCCACCATATACTGCTAGGTATCACTGATGGATTTTGAGAGCAATTAGAATGATCTTGATGATTGATCATTCTAATTGTATGAATTGAAAAAGTTCTGATTCATCAAAAGATATTTCAATGATGGAGATGATAGAGATTGCGATATATCTCATTATCATACGGAACTGAATTTAACTGGAGATCACACAAACAAAGGTTTGGGTTTGGAAGTGATCAATCAAACCAACCTAGTTTAATTAATTTGGATTGGATCCAATTGGTTCAAGAAAATCATGCTAACATACGATTGAGCTTAACTTTCTCCTTCTGTAGTCTTTCTGATTCGTTTCGGCTGAGCCAAATTGATTTAGACTCACCAGAGAATCTTGAATGAATTTATTTTTGTCTAACTGGAGCTTGTTCAGATCAGAAAAAGATTATCTTAATCCATCAAATGGAAATAAGATAACACCTATTAATTCCTATCGCCACCTGCCATTTTCTATCACTGTCGAGACATGAGATATCTCAATGCAGGAAAGAAGGGACAAGGGTGTGCGCCCTCTTTGGATATCTCCTTGGGGCGCATGCCCCCTTGGATTCCATGCACAAGATTATGCGCACGCCCCTAGTTGGCATGCGCACATGAGGAAAAGGGAGGAGTCCCATACGGATGGGACTTCAAAGGTTGCATGATGGCTTTAAACTCTTAGGCACCAAAGTGTTCGGGCCTATCCAAACTTGGCGCCATCTATGAAGGATTAAAGAGGTCTCTAATATGATTGGATCAGGTGACATCACTCCATTAATCAAATTTAGATCTAATTAATCCGAGCAATATGATTGGTCAGACCTATGTGGCACTGCATGGTGCAATAGAATCTATTTAAACCATGTCGGTGCCTAAGGTTTCAAGTATCTACCCATTCACCATGCTGCAAGACTGCCCCTCCTCTCCTCCACGCCTCCCTCTGTGAAGGAAATCTAGCAGGGTTGTGAGCATGCTATTCGAAATTTTTTCAAAATATATAGCAGCAGAAGCAAAATTAATCTACATTAATTCTACGCACGCTATGATCTAATCATAAAATCCTACTCAGAATCTTTGACATGTTAATATGAATCAGAAAAATAAAATACATTCGATCAGCAAATCATATTTACTAACCGATCTATGTTCAGAACATAATACCTATGCACGAACAGATGAACTTTGTAATTCTAATCCACCAAAAGATGCTCTCCCATTGCACTACAGTCGCACACATGTTCGACCTCTATGGTAAGTCCACAGGGACCCCCTGATCCTGATCAGCCCTCCAAAGTGCTAGCTCCTCACCGAGGCCTTTGACAGCCAATCTCTATCGATCCAATCGATGGTCCACTTCTAGATCTCCTGGATGCTCCGTAAGGCCAGAAAATGATATGTGGAGGTTAACAAGGTAGTGATGGGAAATCGATGGAGATCTGGCACTCACAATGCTCAATCTCTCCACCCAAAACCTAGAGTCTCAACTTTAAGATTCTACACTCACCTATAAAGATTCTGACCCTCTTCTCTCTTCGAAAAACTTTATACCAAAAGAGATCGCCCCTCTCTGATTTCTATCTCATAGAAATTCCTCATGAAAACTCTCTCTTTCTCATGCATACCCCTCTCAGATTTCTCACGCATCTAAATACACGCCCATAAAAAAATTCCATTTTAAAATGAGCGACATGAGATGGTAGGATAAGAATTGGAGGTTAGGAGGTTTCAACCTCTTAACTTGAATTCAAATGCTTCTTATCCCATTCCTACACCCACATAGATGAGAAGCACGCAGAAGGACTCTCCTTCTATGTGCCTCTCTCTAGGAAATCGTACAACAATATGCGACAAAAGCAGAATGGCATAGGAAGTGGATAAGGTGCAGGGAGTTACGAGGTTTGAACTTCTAACCTACCAAGTTGAATTCAAAATTCAACTTAGTTTGAACTGATCCAACCCTTGGATTAGGTCAAAAGTAGAAAGATGGAGGGCGCAAACTCTCTTCTGGCATGAAGAAATTCCACGCACATTCATAATGTGCGTAGAGAAAAAGAACGAGTCAAAGTACCATGGCGCAGGAAGATTTGATTTAAAAATCAAAAACCATTTGATTTGGTCCAAATTGGTTTCATTCAAACCAATTTATCTGAACCCAATTAGATCGGGTTAAACCCAACCAAATTAGGCTTAATCCAAATCAATAAACTTTTAATCAAATTAAAAATTAATTAGATCCATCCTCTGATCATATCAGGGTCGAATCTCCTATAGCGATTAGATCATCACATAATTTGATCAGGTCAAACTTAATTGAATCAAATTCAATTTAACTTAATCAATTCCTCATCACTCAATCAAATTGAGCTAATCAGTAATCTAATTGCTAATTAATGCTCCAATAATAACTGAGTCCCAATCCAATGGGACATCCAGTCATGATTAGCCATCAGATCATATAGGAAACTCCTATTGTGTGTGACCCCATAGGTTCAAATCCTAAGCTGATAGCATGGAACTAATTTTCTGTACCAATCGATGTGACTATCTAGTAGTAGTACCCGACGTTCGGATAAGTCAAATAGTCGCAACGCAATATCGACAAACCTGTGGCATTGAAGAGAAATCCTGATTTTCCGATCCAAGTTCGTTCAGATCTGATTAGATCAAGAGATATATTTCAAAAAATTTTCTCTTGATTCCAATCTGATCTTGATATATATTTCAGATCTGATTATTATTATTTTAAAAAAAAATTAAAATAAAATCAGATAAATTAAATTAGATTTAATTTACCTTGATATGGATAATCCTATTATCCGTTGATGATCCTGTTTGCAGCGGAAGGTTCTGGATCTAGCCACGCAAGCGCCTGGCCTCTATCCGTATCCACACGGGCTGGATCTGGAGATCCTCTTCTTCTCTATCACGCCTCCAAAAATCAGATCTGGATCTGATCTGGAGGATCTTCAAAACTTCTTTTAAAGATCAGCAGTCGTCCTTTGCAGCAGTGCAGCCTTCTAGCTTTCAATCACCTTCTTTGATCTGAATCGCACCAACCAAAAGTCCAAAACTCCTTTTGGACGTGGAGAGGAGAGGGAGAAGGAGGTTTGGCGTGGAGGAAGAGGGGAGAAAAGGCCTTGGGGCGTGGGAATTGTTCTCTTCTCATAGTTGGGCGCAGGGTCTTATTTATAGACTAAGCGTGATCCAACTCCTCTTCTTTCCAACCAATCACAACCCTTTGTGAAATCAGATCTAAATCTGATTGATGGGAATAAAGTCCCCTGGATTCCTCCTTAGAGGGTGCCTAAAATCGATCAAAGTTAGTTCTTAGGATAACTCTAGTTAGAATCCGACTTCTAGGCGCCTCCAGCTTGGGCACACACCTAGGGTGGCGTGCGCCCTCCTCCTTGTCAGGTTCTGACAGGGAAACAGGCCCCCACCAGCTCTCCAATAGGTGCGTGACATGTGGTCAAAAATCAAAGTGTCAATGGTCAATATTTGACCAGTCAAAGATAGACTTTTGACCAAAGTCAAAGAACAAGAAATGGCGATGACCAAAAATGGCAGGTAATGTCTTACAAAATAAGACAACCTTTTCTGACTTGGACAACCTCCAGTCAGACCATATGAAGGCCTCTGATTGAGCACAAACTCCTTTGGCTCAGACAGGACAACTTATTTATGATAGCAAAAGAAGAACGTTAGGTTCAATCGAGTGCTAGCACGATTTCCTTGAACCTAATTGAATCTCATTCAGATCAATTGAACTAGATCAGTTCAATTGATGATCACCAGATTCAAACCCTTGTTTGTGTGACCCAGTTAGGTTCAGTTCTGTATGGTAATGGGATATGTCATGATCTCTATCATCGACATCATCGAAACTCCTTTCGATGGATCAGAACTCTTCTGATTCGAACAGCTAGAATGATCGATCATCTAAATCATTCTAATTGCTCCCAAAATCCACCAGTGACACCTAGCAGTATATGGTGGCAACCCATCAGAGCTGAATGCGAACCTCTTGGTGCAGCTACCTGTGTGATTAAGTTCTTTTATCTTGAGCTCCGATCAGATTAGGGTTAAGGTAAACTCGTCAAACCCTAGTCTCTGTCATATGATGTAATCATTCGATTCGAGTCCAATGTGAAAATCTAAATAGAAACTCTTTCTATTATTTCACTCTGCCATGGCCATGGGACTTCTAGGACTTGATTCTCATGATCATCATAGGGCTGCTCCTCTACCACCGAGGTAGATAGATTCCATCTTGATGCAATCCAGTTCCTACAATGAACATGCTATAGCCAACATACACCTCAGGGTTCCATATGGCTAGGAGACCGAGTAATGGTGTAGTCAAACTATAACACCCTCAAGGTGAACTGCCGATGCATCTCAGGTCAAAGAACCAGACACACTACTGCAGCATCGAGTCAGTCATTGACGAGAAGGTAGACTCCCTAATGACTACTCGAGGTGGTCACGCTCAGTGCCCTCGTTCTCTAACGAGTACCTGTACTCTCGCTCCGATGTCTCCACACCATAGACTCAAGACTCATCTACTAAAGAGAAGCGATTGTACACCAACCTTCCGGATCAATCACCATCCTCGTGATGATCCTATGGTCGGAAGTATTTTATGAGTTAATAATGATTATTCATGTCTTAAATTTTCAACTCTTGAAAATATGAATTATCATTACCATTAACTCAAAGGATGTATCACAGACACTAAATACACATATGTGATAGAAAATAACCCATTTTATTGATTATAGTCAAAATTACAATTTTGCCCCTAGAAGTGTATTACAAGTGTCAGCCAATTCTGGCTTCTAGGGCACATATATCTAACAATCTCCCACTTGTCCTAAAGCCAATTGGCTACAAGTCTAAGTCCCATCTTCTCAAGGTAGGCTTCGATCCTCTACTGGCCCAATGGCTTTGTAAGTGGGTCTGCCACATTATCTTTGGAGTTGACTCTCTTGACCTCGACATAATCCTTCTCGAGGTAATCACGGATGAGGTGGTATCACCGCTCAATATGCTTGGATTTCTGGTGAGACCTCGGCTCCTTAGCAAGGGCTATGGCGTCATTGTTGTCGCAGTATAGAGGAATGGCATCTGATGGCATTACTCCGATTTCTGCAGCAAACTTCTTATACCAGAATGCTTCCTTCGCAGCTTCTGATGCAGCGATATATTCTGCTTCCATGGTAGAATCTGCTATCACCGTTTGCTTGAAACTCTTCCAACTGACAGCACCACCATTGCACATAAACAGACTCCCAGATGTCGACTTTCGATCATCTATATCGGACATGAAATCCGAGTCTGTGTATCCTTGAACTTGGAGTTCTCCATTACCAAAGACCAACATCATATCCTTAGTTCTTCTTAAGTACTTAAGGATACATTTCACAGAAGTCCAGTGTTCTTCACCTGGATTTGACTGATATCTGCTTGTGACACTCACAGCATGGGCTATATCAGGTCGTGTACATAGCATGGCATACATGAGGCTCCCTATTGCAGAAGCATAAGGGATCTTGCTCATGCGTTCTATTTCCTCAGGTGTGCTGGGGCACATCTTCTTGGAAAGATGAATACCATGTCTGAAGGATATTAATCCCCTCTTAGAGTTTTCCATACTAAACCTCTTTAGTACTTTCTCTATGTACATCTTTTGTGAAAGTCCTAGCATCCTATTCGGTCTATCCCTATAGACCTTAATTCCTAGAATAAAGGATGCTTCACCTAGGTCTTTCATGAAGAATTCCTTGGACAACCATAATTTGACTGTTGTCAACATGGGAATATCATTCCCAATAAGGAGGATGTCATCCACGTACAATACGAGGAAGACAACAGCGCTCCCACTGACCTTTTTGAAAACACACGGTTCCTCTTCATTTTTGATGAAACCAAATTTTTGATCACATCATTGAAATGAGTGTTCCAGCTCCGAGATGCTTGCTTAAGTCCATATATGGACCTTTGCAGCTTGCAAACCTTGTGATCAGTATCACTGGATGTGAAACCTAGCGGCTGTTCCATATAGATATCTTCCTCAAGATATCCATTTAAGAATGCCATTTTCACGTCCATTTGCCATATTTCATAATCGAAATAGGCTGCAACGGCAAGCAATGTGCGGATGGATTTTAGCATAGCCACTGGAGAAAAGGTATCCTGATAGTCAATGCCTTCGCGTTGACTATAACCTTTTGCCACTAGTCTAGCCTTGAATGTCTCCACATTCCATCTGCACCAATCTTTCTCTTGAAAGATCCATTTACACCCAATAGGTACTATACCTTCTGGTGGATCTACCAAGGTCCAGACTTGGTTTGAGTGCATCGAGTCAATTTCTGACTGCATTGCCTCTAGCCATTTCTCGGAGTCGATATCTGATATCGCCTCGTTGTAGGTTTTGGGATCATCACCATGAGCACCATTACCTATGAGGAACATTTCCTCTACTTTCTCTGAAATAATACCTAAGTATCTTCTCAGGGGGATGGAAAACTCTTTCCGATCTACGAGGTGGAGGAGGTAGTGTTCTTATTGGCTCAACCTGATTTGGTTCCAATTGGTCCTTAGCTCGTTGTACTTGTGAGACTTTCTCATCAAGCTTAATCTGCTTTCCAATGCCACTATCTTGAATAAACTATTTTTCAAGAAAGATGGCATGTCGACTCACAATCACATTGTGGTCTTCTGGAATGTAGAAATAGTATCCTAATGACTCTTTAGGATATCCTATGAATCGAGCTCTAAAGGACCTAAACTCTAACTTGTCCGCTTGTTGTCTTTTGACATGAGCCGGACAACCCCAAATTCTGAGATGACTCAGACTTGGTTTCTTACCGTGCCATATCTCATACGGTGTGGTAGGAACGATTTTAGAGGGAACCCTATTCAGTAGATAAGATTGAAGTTAACAATGAGTGTCCCCAAAGAAAATCAGGGAGGTCTGTGAAGCTCATCATGGATCGAACCATATCCAATAGAGTCCGATTTCTCCATTCTGAAACCCCGTTGAGTTGAGGTGTTCCTGGTGGAGTCCATTGAGAGACTATGCCATTTTCCTTGAGATAGTCTAGGAATTTTCGGCTAAGGTATTCACCTCCTCGATCTGATCGAAGAACCTTAATGGGTTTTCCAGTTTGTTTTTCTACTTCATGTCTGAATTCTTTGAACTTTTCAAAAGCTTCAGACTTGTGTCTCATAAGATACACATACCCATACCTAGACAGATCATCGGTAAAGATAATGAAGTAGACAAAATTGCCTCTAGCCGGCACATCAAATGGGCCGCACACATCAGTATGTACTAGGGCAAGGAGATCTGTGGCCCTCTTCCCATGTCCAACAAAAGGGAGTTTAGTCATTTTGCCTTGAAGACAAGGATTCACAAGTTGGATATGACTCGGAAGTCAATGGACTCAATAGCCCATTTTTCTCCAATTTGTTAATCCTATCTTCTGCTATATGACCTAATCTCAGGTGCCATAGATATCTGTCGTTTGGACTATCCCTAGGTCGTTTGGCATTCACGTTTTGCTCGATAGTTAGAAACAGGTACATCAATATGTAGCTGATAAAGACCATTAATAAGGAAAACCATTTGCAATTTTATTTCTTTCATAAAGAATGTTACAATGGTCCTTAAAGAAGGTAATCACATAAGCCTTCTTGTGCTAAGCATGAAACAGAAATCAAATTCCTGCTAGCTGCAGGCACATAATAACAGTCTTTCAAAACTAAGTCTAAACCAGATGGTAATCGAAGAGGGTATGTTCCCACGGCTACTGCAGCAACTCTTGCTCCATTACCGATGCGTAGGATCATGTCTCCATCCCTCAGCCTCCTGCTATCCTCAAGACCCTGCATGGAAGTGCACAGATGAGCACTAGAACCAGAGTCAAGCACCCAACTGGATGCAGAAGAAACCGTAAGGTTAGACTCAATAACGAGCATACCTCCAGAAGGACCTTCCTTCTTGTTCTTCAGGGTGGCCAGGTAAGTAGGGCAGTTCCGCTTCCAATGGCCGTCGCTGTTGCAATGGAAACACTTTCCTTTGACATCGGCCTTTTTCTTCGCTTGCCTTTTTCTTCGGCTCTGCCTTCTTCTTCTTTGATCCTTCCACCTTTCTGCTTTTTCACAGACTTCTTTTTCTTTCCATAAGACTTTCTTTTGGAAGAAGTCCGTTCCATAGCAAGAACTGAGCCTTTAGAACCTTTCATAGAAAGCTCAGCGGTAACCAGCATATTCATTAATTCGGCCAAGGAATTTCTGAAGTTTATGCATGTGGTAATTCATGATGAATTGCCCATATGCATCAGTCAAGGATTGCAGAATAATATCGTTCTGCAGGTCCAAGTCCAACTTCACACCGAGCTTCTCAAGCTCTTCCATGTCCTTGATCATTGTCAGACAGTGATCTTGGACTGACTGCCCATCACGCATCTTAGCCTTAAAAAGTCATTTTCGTGACTTGATATTTGGCTGCGCGACTCTGTTCACCAAACATCTCCTGTAGGTGAGCCAACATTTGGCGAGCAGTCCCGATATCTTCATGTTGGCGCTGGAGCTCATCAGACATCGAGCCCAACATGTAATATCTGGCCTTATTATCTTCGTCTATCCATTTTTTCCAGAGATGCTCTCTGTTCAATAGATGGACGGGCTGGTAAGGTGGGAGGGTCCTGGTCCAAAACATGGGTTAACTTCTCAGAACCCAAAACTAATTTTGTAGTTTCCTGAGCCAATCTTTATAATTGGGTCCAGTCAGTCTATGTGTGTCCAGGATACGTGCCAATGGGTTGGACGCAGACATTTTCCTGTAGAGAGAGTCAAAGATTCTAGTTAGATACTGTAATTTTGACTTGACCAATTTGTTTAGGAATTTTATTTTTAAACAAATTAGCTCCCACTATTTTCTCGGATCCCTACACTCCCTCTGTAGAGATGCAAAAATCTCCACGATTAATGATTTCTAGTGGGTGGTGCGGTCTCACCAACTGACTCATCACCTCACCTAACAGTTATTGGTGATGGGTTAGCCAATGAGTGAACAACTCTTGTTCAATGATTCTCTAATCATGGTGCACCCAAACTTGGTCTCTAATTCATGAATCTCACCGTATCCGAAATATTGATCCACTCCTTAGTTAAGTCAGACCCACCATTTGCATAGACTGGGTTCCTAATTGAGTCTCTCACCGTATCTAAAATATTGAGCCCAACTCATCCTCCAGCCCATAGCATCCAATGCCTAATAGACATGGTTGCATCTTCCCGGTGCAACTGAGCCACTGTATCCAGCCGAGAACAATCAACCCCGGGAAGGGCCCGCACATCTACAATGGTGGAAGACCTCAGACTTAATCTTTTCTTAGGGAGAATTGATTCAGGTCTCATTAAACTAGACTTGGCTTAGTCATAACAATTATGACTAACCTAGTGGCATGGGTTAGCTCGGATTATTGACCACCTCAGATCAGAACTGTGTCAACAGATATGGCCAGGTAAGTGAGACCGGTGGAAGGAATATGCCATTAACTCGTACAAGAACGCATTCAGGTCGAGTAGCTTCCAATTAAAAACCAGTCGGTCGTTATGTGCCAAACTTACCTTAGACACCAAATTGTTGAGTCAGAACCAATTGGGTTAGCCTACAATCCAGACTCTAACCTCTGAGCCTAATTAGGTCTTGCTTGATCGTGACTCGATCTTGACCCAGACTTAATCCTATTAGGCTGGTCAATTTAAGCATTGTTGATCCCATCTAACCAACTCTTGATTCGGTTTGATCAACCGCTTAGACCTAATTGAGCTACCCAAGCCCGAACCCAGTATTATGAATATGTCTTAGATCTGAAATTCTCAATTTTAGACCTAATTAATATTTCCATAAATCTTAATTTTTAATTAAGTTAGGGTTCATAAACAAAATATGCACAATAAATCCTAGGGTTTCAGGATCTAGGATTTTGCAGAAAGTAAGTTTTGGATTTCTGATTAAGGACGAACACGCAGCACCCCTACACATCATAAGAACACCCCATCGAATGGGAAGAGAGGGCCTTTAAACCCTTCTTCGTTCTTATGACCGGACGGCCAAGAGGAACGCCTTAATCAGGAACATGCAATACTACAAAACAGTTTTAGATCTATATCATATATCTCATATATAAATCAGATCTAATCATGGCATATTTTGCATACATCTCATGTATCGAATCATGCATGTTTTTAGATCTAAATTATCTCATAATAATCTAAAAAATTAGATTTAAATTGATCTAATCAAAATAAATTCTAATCTAGACAATTATGTAGAACTATTCTACAACTAGTCTAGACATGCATCAATCATATCTCATATGATATTTAAAATTAAATAATTTTTATTTTGCTATTTTTTAGATGTTATTATAACCATTATAATATCAAAAAATAGTAAATAAATAGATCTAAAATAAGATTTAATCAAATTAAATCAAAAACATGCAAGACTATTCTATAGAACTATTCTATTTTAGAACTAGTCATGCATATTTCCTAATCTTAGATCCAAATTATTTAATTTTAATTTTTTCTAATTTTCAGATCTGATCACATCTCATGTGACATCTAAAATCATTTATTTTCTAATTAAAATAAATTTAAAATCAGATCTAAACACTTTTAGAACCTTGGCTCTGATACCAGTTGAAGGGAAAATCCTGATTTTCCCGGTCCAGGTTCGTTCAGATCTGATTAGATCAAGAGATATATTTCAAAAATTTTTCTCTTGATCTCAATCAGATCTTGATATATGTTTCAGATCTGATTCTTATTATTTTAATAAAAAAATAAAATAAAATAAGATAAATTAAATCAAATTTAATTTACCTGATTATGGGTAATCCTATTACCCTTTGATGATCCTGTTTGCAGCGGAAGGTTCTGGATCTTAGCCACGCAAGCGCCTGGCCTCTACCGGTATCCACTGGGTTGGATCTGAGATCCTCTTCTTCTCTATCACCTCCAAAAATCAGATCTGGATCTGATCTGGAGGATCTTCAAAACTCTTTTGAAGATCAGCAGTCGTCCTTTGCAGCAGCGCAGCCTTCTTGCTTTTGATCGCCTTTCCTTTGATCTGAATCGCACCAACCAAAAGTCCAAAACTCCTTTTGGAACGTGGAGAGAAGAGGGAGAAGAAGGTTTGGCATGGAGGAAGAGGGGAGAGGCAGCCTTGGGGCGTGGGAATTGCATTCCTTTCATAGTTGGGCGCAGGGTCTTATTTATAGACCTCTTGTGATCCAACTCCTCTTCCTTCCCAACCAATCACAACCCTTTGTGAAATCAGATCTAAATCTGATTGGTTGGGAATAGAGACCCCTGGATTCCTCCTTAGAGGGTGCCTAAGACCAGTCAAAGTTGGTTCTTAGGAGAACTCTAATTGGAATCCAAAAGGAGATGGAGTCCTTGTCCAACAAGGACTCCTAGGCGCCTCCTACTTGGGCTCACGCCACCCGGTGGCGTGCGCCCTTCTCCTTGCCAGGTTCTGGCAGGGGGACAGGCCCCCACCAGCTCTCCAATAGGTGCATGACATGTGGTCAAAAGTCAAAGGTCAATGGTCAACGTTTGACCAGTCAAAGGTAGACTTTTGACCAAAGTCAAAGAACAAGAAATGGCAGGTGACCAAAAATGGCAGGTAATGTCTTATAAATAAGACAACCTTTTCTGACTTGGACAACCTCCAGTCAGACCATATGAAGGCCTCTGATTGAGCACAAACTCCTTTGGCTCAGTCAGGACAACTTATTTATGATAGTAAAAGAAGAACGTTAGGTTCAATCGAGTGCTAGCACGATTTCCTTGAACCTAATTGAATCTCATTCAGATCAATTGAACTAGATCAGTTCAATTGATGATCACCAGATTCAAACCCTTGTTTGTGTGATCCAGTTAGGTTCAGTTCTGTATGGTAATGGGATATGTCATGATCTCTATCATCGACATCATCGAAACTCCTTTCGATGGATCAGAACTCTTCTGATTCGAACAGCTAGAATGATCGATCATCTAAATCATTCTAATTGCTCCCAAAATCCACCAGTGACACCTAGCAGTATATGGTGGCAACCCATCAGAGCTGAATGCGAACCTCTTGGTGCAGCTACCTGTGTGATTAAGTTCTTCTATCTTGAGCCCCGATCAGATTAGGGTTAAGGTGAACTCGTCAAACCCTAGTCTCTGTCATATGATGTAATCATTCGATTCGAGTCCAATGTGAAAATCTAAATAGAAACTCTTTCTATTATTTCACTCTGCCATGGCCATGGGCTTCTGGACTTGATTCTCATGATCATCATAGGGCTGCTCCTCTACCACCGAGGTAGATAGATTCCATCTTGATGCAATCCAGTTCCTACAATGAACATGCTATAGCCAACATACACCTCAGGGTTTCCATATGGCTAGGAGATCGAGTAATGGTGTAGTCAAACTATAACACCCTCAAGGTGAACTGCCGATGCACCTCAGGTCAAAGAACCAGACACACTACTGCAGCATCGAGTCAGTCATTGACGAGAAGGTAGACTCCCTAATGACTACTCGAGGTGGTCACGCTCAGTGCCCTCGTTCTCTAACGAGTACCTGTACTCTCGCTTCGGTGTCTCCACACCGTAGACTCAAGACTCATCTACTAAAGAGAAGCGATTGTACACCAACCTTTCCGGATCAATCACCATCCTCGTGATGATCCTATGGTCGGAAGCATTTTATGAGTTAATAATGATTATTCATGTCTTAAATTTACCACAACTACCATTTCTACGTCGCTACATCTTGTATAGAAATTGTTCTATAGCGAAGGTTGATCGGCTTTCAAAGATTCGATAGAAAGAAAGAATGTGGCGACCCATTTACTAAAAGCTCCGAAATCAAAGAATTCAATAATCATAATAGGAAGATGGTATCATACTTTCTGAGTGGCTTTAGTCTAAGTAGAGGTGTTGGAAAATGTATCCTAAAATCAATCATCTAGGTTGTACCATGGTTGAGCAAATATATAATTTATACTTAAATTTTAATTGAATTAAATTATTTTTTGTAATTTCATCACTTTGTGCATCATTCCTATAATGGAACCTTTACTGTGATGAATTCTTAAAACTATTTAGATCTTAACACAAGGAGATTTATCATTTAGTCTACCTTAAATAGATCATGATCAAATTGATTCATTGTTACTTAAGATATTAATGTTAATCAAGTAGGTCATTGTGTGTACCATAAATATTGTGTTCATCGTTAACAAGAAGCATGGTGATGCTGTTAATGGCATGCAAGTGAAATGTAGGGGTATATTTTCACTGATCATGATCTAATTGTGGCCAGCTCTCTTCTGCCAAATTGCCTCTTAAGGATAGGGTATATATGTCCCTTAGGACCTGAGATCACCATGTAAACTTGCAAAGCAAACTCACATACTTAAGTATCGAACTACCGAAATTTTCTAATTCAGGAATGAAAGGCTTACTGGTACAGTCAAGCACTTGACTTATTGTGCATGAGCAATGATGGATTGCCCCTCCAAAGTATTGGGGCAAGTACATTGCTGTATTTTAATTAGCAACATCCTCGATCGAGATGTCCATATGAGGTGCTGAATTTAAAACTATAATGGGAATGAAATTATAGGTTGGCGAGTTACCCTAAATCATCTGATGCAGCATCATTGTCAAGGGGATGAATTATGTGATAAACCACATATGCCTGTTAGATATATTGCCCTAGAAGCCAGAAATTGCTGACACTTGTAATACACTTCTAGGGGCAAAATTAGATAATTTTGACTATTAATGAAAAATGGGTTATTTTCATGATAGTGTATTTAGTGTCTGTGATACTATCCTTTGAGTTAATGGTAATGAATATTCATATTTTCAAGAGATTTGA
>QRFJ01006539.1:0-19233 GCA_006176705.1 Cocos nucifera
TAGCCTTATGGCATGGGCAATGGGTCAAGCTTCTTTGATCTTGGCGCAGACAAGATTTTTATAGATCCTGTTGTGCCATGCAGTGCCACATCATCCCAACCAATCACAGCTTTCTATGCAATCAGATCTAAATTTGATTAGTGGGATGATATCATCTAATCCAATCAAATGAGAGCTCCTCTGAATCATCCTTAAATGGTGATAAGACTGGGTCAAAGCAATCTTCTAGGTGCCATCTAAGTAGAATCCTCGAAGCAACTGGAGTCCCATCTATATGGGACTCCAAATGCTTTATCCATGGGCGCATGACTCCCTAGGCGTGCGCCCCTTATCCATCTACTTTTTAGTAGATGAACTGGTTAAAAAATTCTCTCCTATGATGGCTTGACACATGGATAGATGTTTAAGTATCAAAAGTCAACATTTGACCAAATGTCCATAACAGGATTTAGCAGGTGACGAAAAATGGCAAGTATTGTCTCAAATTCATCTCATAAATTAAGACAACTCTTTTTTGACTTGGACAAGCTCCAGTTAGATCAAGTAAAGGTATCTAAGTGAGCTCAATCATATTTGGCTTAATCGAGATAAACTTTAATAATAATTAAAGGAGAACATTAGGCTCAATCATATGCTAGCATAATTTTCTTGAACCTAATTGAATCTAATTCAAATCAATTAAAGTGGATTAGTCTAATTGATGATATCTAGATTGAATTCTTTGTTTATGTGATCCAGTTAGGTTTAGTTTCGTATGGTAATGAGATATATTACAATCTCTATCATCGACATCATCAAAATACCTTCCGATGGATCAGAACTTTTCTAATTCAAACAACTAGTATGATTGATCATCTAAATAATTCTAATTTCTCTTAAAATCCATCAGTGACACATAGCAACATATGGTGGTAACCCATTAGAACTGAAAATGAATCTCTCGGTGTAGTTACTTGTGTGATTAAGTTCTTCTATCTTGAGCTCCGATTGGATTGAGGTTAAGGTAATCTCGTCAAACCCTAATATCCATTATATGATTAATCATTCGATTCAAGTCCAATGTAAAAAACTTAATAGAAACTCTTTTTATTATTTCCACCATGGGCTTATGGACTTGATTCTTATGATCATCATAGGACTACTCCTCATCTATCGAGGTAGATAGATTCCCTATTGGTGTAATCCAATTCCTACAATGAATATGCTATAGCTAATATACACCTCAGAATTCTGAATGGCTAGGAGATTGAGTCATGGTGTAGTCAAACTATAACACCCTCAAGGTGAACTATTGATGCACCTCAGGTCAAAGAACCAGACACACAACTACAGCTTTGAGCCAGTCATCGATGAGAAGGTAGACTTCCTAATGACTGCTCGAGGTGGTCACGCTCAGTGCCCTTGTTCTTTAACGAGTACCTGTACTCTCACTCTGGTATCCCTACATCGTAGACTCAAGACTCATCTACTATAAAGAAACGATTATACACCAATCTTTCGGATCAATCACCGTCCTTATGATGATCCTACTGTCAGGAGCATTTTATGAGTTAATAATAAAAATTCATGTCTTAAATTTTTAACTCTTGAAAATAAGAACTATAATTGCCATTAACTCCAGGGATGTATCACAGACACTAAATACACATTATGATAAAAAATAATCTATTTTATTATTTATAATCAAAATTATAATTTTGCCTTTAGAAGTGTATAACAAGTATCAGCCAATTCTGGCTTCTAGGGCACATATATCTAACAATTGGTACCCTTCAGATATAGCATTCATCTCTCTGAGAAAATGTGTCCCAACACATTTGAGGAGATTGAATGCATGAGCAAAATCCCTTATGCTTCAGCAATAGGGAGCCTCATGTATGCCATGTTATGTACACGACCAGATATAGCCCATGCTATGAGTGTCACAAGCAGATATCAGTCGAATTTAGATAAAGAACACTGAACTTCTATGAAATGTATCCTTAAGTACTTAAGAAGAACTAAGGATATGATGTTGATTTTTGGTAATGAAGAACTCTAAGTCCAGGGATATACAGACTTAGATTTTATGTTTGATATAAATGATTGAAAGTCAACATCTAGAAATCTATTTATATGTAATGGTGGTGCTGTCAGTTGGAAGAGTTTCAAGCAAACAATGATAGCAAATTCCACCATAAAAGTAGAGTACATCGCTGCATCAGAGGCTGCGAAGGAGGCATTCTGGTACAAGAAATTTACCGCAGAGATCAGAGTGATGCCATCGGATGCCATTCCTCTATACTACGATAATAATGGCACCATAGCCCTTGCTAAGGAGCTGAGGTCTCACCAAAAATCCAAGCACATTGAGCGGTGATATCATCTCATCCGTAATTATCTTAAGAAAGGTTACGTCGAGGTCAAGAGAGTCGACTCCACATACAATATGGCAAATCTACTCACAAAGTCGTTGGGCCAGCAGAAGATCGAAGCCTACCTTAAGAAGATGGAACTTAGATTTATAGCCAATTGACTTTAGGTCAAGAGAGAGTTTGTTAAATATGTGTGCCCTTGAAGCCAGATTGGCTGACACTTGTGTATAGTTCTAAGGACAAAATTATAATTTTGATTATAAATAATAAAATGAATTATTTTCTATCATAATGTGTATTTGAAAGTGTCTGTGATACATCCCTTGAGTTAATGGCAATGATAGTTCATATTTTCAAGAGTTGAAAATTTAAGACATGAATATTCATTATTAACTCATAAAATACTTTCGACCATGGGATCATCATGAGGATGGTGATTGATCGGAAGGTTAGTATACGATCACTTCATTTTGATAGATAAGTCTTGAATCTATGGTGTAAAGACACTGAAGTGAGAGTACAGGTACTCGTTAGAGAATGAGGGCACTGAGCGTGACCACCTCGAGTAGTCATTAGGGAAGTCTACCTTCTCATCAATGACTGACTCGATGCTACAGTAGTGTGTCTGGTTCTTTGATCTGAGAGATGCATCGGCAGTTCACCTTGAGGGTGTTATAGTTTGACTACACCATTAACTCGAGTCTCCTAGCCATTTGGAATCCTTGAGGTGTATGTTGGCTATAGCATGTTCATTAGTAGGAACTGGATTGCATCAAGAGGCGAATCTATCTACCTCGGTGGTAGAGAAGAGCAGCCCTATGATAATCATGAGAATCAAGTTCCAGAAGTCCATGGCCATGGCAGAGTGAAATAACTAGAAAGAGTTTTCTATTTAGAGTTTTCGACATTGGACTCGAATCGAATGATTACATTCATATGATAGAAACTAGGGTTTGATGAGTTCACCTTAACCCTAATCTGATCGAGGCTCAAGATAGAAGAAACTTAATCACATAGGTAGCTGCACCAAGAGGTTTGCATTCAGCTCTGATGGGTTGCCACCATATACTGCTAGGTATCACTGGTGGATTTTGGGAGCAATTAGAATGATTTAGATGATCGATCATTCTAAGTCTGTTCGAAGTCAAGAAGAGTTCTGATCCATCGAAAGGAGTTTCGATGATGTCGATGATAGAAGATCATGACATATCCCACTATCATATGAAATTGAACCTAACTGGATCACACAAACAAGGGTTTGAATCTAGATATCATCAATCGGATTAATTCAGTTCAATTGATTTGAGTAAGATTCAATTAGGTTCAAGAAAATCATGCTAACACATGATTGAGCCTAATGTTCTCCTTTAACAATCATTAAAACTTATCTCGATTGAGCCAAATATGTTTGGGCTCACTCAGAAACCTTTATTTGGTTTGACTAGAGCTTGTCCAGGTTAAAAAAGGGTTGTTTTAATTTATGAGATAAATTTGAGACAATACTTGCCATTTTTTATCACCTACTAAATCTTGTCTTTGGACTTTGGTCAAATGTTGACCTTTGACACTTAGACATCTGCCCATGTATCACGCACCTATAGAAGAGAATCTTGGACCTTATCCTCCTACTAAAAGATAGACAAGCAAGGGGCACATGCCTAGGGAGGCGTGTGCTCCATGAGGATAATGCATGGAGTCCCATACAGATGGGACTCCAGGTTGCCTCATGAATTTAAATGTTGTGGCGCCAAGGAGTCCTATTTGACCAATCTTGGCACCACCTAAGGAGGTTCATGAGGGACTCTAATCTGATTAGATTAGATGATGTCATTTTATAAATCAGATTTAGATCTGATTGCACAAAAGGTCGTGATTGGTCGGAATGATGTGGCACTACATGGCGCAGCAGGATCTATATAAACCCTGCCTGCGCCTAGAATTGAGAGTTTTCTACTCTAACCCATGCCATATAGCCCCTCTCCCTCCCTCTCCATGCCATCCTTAGGTCCTCTCTCTCCTCTCCATGCCTAAGAGATTTTGGGCATGAGTTAGGTATGATCTAAGCAAGTGAAAGGCGACAAGAAAGGAAGAAGGCAACACTACTGCAAGAGACAATAGTTGATCTTCAAAAGATTTTTTGAAAACCTTCAAGATCGGATCTAGATCTAATTTTTGGAGGATAGATTGAGAAGGAGAAGATCTTTAGATCCTACTTGAGTGGATACCGATAGAGACCAGGCGCGTGCGTGGCTACATCCAGAACCTCGGGCAAACATCGGGATCATCATAGGATAATTGGATTACCCAAAATAAAGATATAATTAAATTAGATTTAATTTATTTTTATTTTATTTTATTTTATTAGATCAATAAGATCATATCTAAAGAATCTCAGATCTGATTAGAATTTTAAAAAAAAAAAATTTAAAATATCCCTCTTGATCCAATCAGATCTAAACGAACCTACATCAAAAAATAAGGTTTTTTCTTTCACCTTCTCCCACCGAAGCCATCCTTAAGCCCTCTAAACCTATCGTTGAGGCACCCAAACTTGCACCGAAGTCAGAGGTAGTAAAGAATGCTCTGACCTCATTCATCGCTATTCCTCTCGAGGTTTAGAATTCTAAATAATTGTACTTCTTTTTTTCTTTTCGATATATGCTAAATATTTTGAGAAATAAAAATGAACTTTCTTTTCTTTATATTTGTACTATGGTGAATGTTGCTTGGAGTCCTTCTAGTATTTGGAGTCCTTCTAGTAATCGAAGTCAAGATCCATCATCTCCAACTGACGTCGAGCCACTATCTCAAGGTATCCCCCTGCATTACTACAAAAATGGTCTATGGCAGTGCTTACTATGACAGCGATTTTCGAAACTGCTGCCATAGCTCCTACGATAGCGATTTTTGTTAACTGCTGCTATAGGTCAGACCTATGATAATGATTTTTGTAACCGCTGCTATAGGTTCAACATATAGCAGTGATTATAGAAAATCGCTACCGTAGGTCGAACCTATAGCAGAGGTTATAAAAAATCACTGCCATAGATCAATCTATAGTAGTGGTTTATTATAACTGCTACCATAAGTCGGACCTATAGCAGTGGTTAGTAGGAACCGTTGCTATAATCTGATTTATGGCAACGATCAATTAATCACTGCCATATTTTTTTTTAAATATTATATAATTTTAAAATTTAATATCCATCTTCACCATTCATTATCTAAATAATTATCATTAGAGTGTCTTCATAAAAGGTCACCTCGATTCGATGGCCCTAGCTTCGTCGATCAAAAAAATTCGATTTCAATGACCATGAACGACGATGCGATGATCTAATAGATGGAGACCTCCGATGGATCCAAAAATCTGCAATAATGATCTTGATGATATTTGTAGCATACTAGCAAAGTTTTACTTTAATTGGATATCGTTATCTTGGTCAATTTAGTATAGGTTAGTTTCGATCGTTAAATGATAAACAAGTGATCAAAGGATCAAATGGTATCCGATTATGAGATAATTTTTATTTATAAATGATCTTGGCTACTACTTTAATCATTTTTTATGATGGTGATTAAAAAATTCAACTCGTGAGATGAAGAATGATCTAAAACTATACGTCTTCTGATAACTATTCTGAAACTTCACTGATTGTTATGCTCGTACTTTTGTAATATCTTCTTAATAGGAATAATTTATATGAAAATAATTTAAATTTTACTATCATTGCCATATAAAATATTTAAAATTATAGCAAAGATCATTTAACTAAAAATTATCTCATAATCGGATGTCGTTTAATCCTTTGATCGCTTATTTTAATTTAACGGTCAAAATCATTTCATACTAAATTGACCATGATAACGGATATCCTGATTGAAGTAAAACTTTGATAGTATGCTACAAACATCATCGAGATTATCATTATAGGATTTTGAACCCATCGAAGATCCTTATCTATCAGATCATCACATCATTGTTCGTGATCGTCGAAATCGAAATTTTTTTGATCTATGAAGCTAGCACCATCGAATCGAGGCAATCTTTTGTGATGATACTCTAATAATAATTATTTAGATAATGAATGGAGAAGATGGACATTAAATTTTAAAATTACATAATATTTAATAAAAAAATGAGAAAAAAATTATTTTCCATCTATGGCAGCGGTTATCAAAAACTACTGCTATAGATCTACGATAGCGATTATAGAACCACTACCGTAGATCTATGACAGTGATTTTGGATAACCGCTATCGTAGATCTATGGCAGCAGTTGGATAACCGCTACCGTAGGTTAGATTAAAAATTTCTAAATTTTTTCTTTCCTCCCGTGCGCACTCGATCTCTCTTGCTCTCTCTCTCCCCCTCTTCTTCGTCATCGGTGAGCCTCCTTCCCACCCCGAACCGACGTCACCCCTCCTTTTCCCCCGGCCGACATCATCCTTCCTCCCCCCCCGGTGCCGCCCCTCCTCCCCCTCCCTCTCCGATCCCCCATCCCTCGACCGCCCCTCCCCACCACCCGCCACTTGGCCTCCCCACCCCTCCGTCCGACCCTCCTCTGACCTCTAATGAAATCTTCCCTTTGACGAACCCCCATCGACCCTCCCTCGACCCCATGCGAAATCCCCCTCCAGCGAACCCTCCTCCTACCCTCACTCGGCCCCCCATGAAATTCCACCCTCCCACCCCCTGGCCCCCCATCTAACCCTCCCTCGTCCCCAGCGAACCCCCCCTCCGACGAACCCCCATTCCGACCTTCCTCGGCCCCCTATGAAACCCCCTCCGACGAATCCCCATCCACCCTCGACCCTCCACTGACCCCCCTGAAACCCCTCCCCAACTCTATCCTCCTCCGCCCTAGTGCGAAACTAAACCCCCTTCCACAAGCCCCCCTCCACCCTCCTTCGGCCCCCGCAAAACCCCCCCCCACCATCACTACCATTTGACCCTCCCCCGATCGAGTGCGAAGCCTCCTTCAGCCTCCTCATCACTATGCCCCTTGACCCTCCATCCCCGACAACCCCTGCTCTCTCTCTCTCTCTCTTTTCTTTTTTCTCTCTTTTCTATCTCACTATCTTACTTTTGTTTCGCAGATTACCTTTAGTGCGTTGTCCTCCTTTAGCATCGTCACCGACGATCCTCGGAGCTTTCAGTGCGAACCATTCTCTATAGCCACAGGTATAATTTTTTTTTAATTTTTTAGTATTATTTATTAATTATATATATTTATAATAATTTATAAAATATCTATAATAAATATTATAAATATTTATTATAAATATTATAATTATCTGTATGCCATAATTTTTGGATCGTGCCGTGGCGGTAGCCTTGGACTGTGCCATGTCGATGGCTGTGGACTAGATCTGTCAACAGATTGGATTTGGATCGAAATTTGGATATTCAGATTCGGACCTAATTTTAATTATTGATATCGAATCCGAATCTGAATATCCGATGGATCTATACTTGAGAGAGAAAGGGAGGGATCCGACCTCGCCGCCATCATTGGGAGGGAGGGGGTCCGATCTCGCCACCATCATTAGGAGGGAGGGGGTCCGACCTTGCCGACGAGGGAGATCGAGAGAGGGAGAGTGGGAGATTGAGAGAGCAAGAGAGGGAGGGAGGGGGTCCAGCCTCACCGGCATCATTGGAAGGGATGGGGTTCGATCTTGCCAGTGAGGGAGATCGAGAGAGTGAGAGAGGGAGGGATGGGGTCCGACCTCGCCGACGAGGGAGATTGAGAGAGGAAGAGAGGAAGATCGAGAGATGGAAAAGCTGGGAGGGAGGGGTTCGGTCTCACCGCCATCGTCGATGAGAGAGATCGAGAGAGGGAGAGAGGGAGTGATCGAGGGGATGGCACATAGCCGAGCTGGCTCGGATACGCAGTCGAGCCAGCTCGAGTCATGATCGAGCCGACTGGGAGAGGACCCTAGCCGGATGTCTCAAGCACGGAGCTGGCTCGACTTTTGAGCAAATAGAATTTGATATATCTCTCTAAGATTCCACCATCATCTACTTTGTTCTTCTTTCAGATTTTTGGATTAACACCAAGGTTCATGCAAAAGATCGGATCTACGACTGTTGCTCATCCTTAATTATTTATGAATGTAATTCATGTTATAAAATTTATTGCATAATATTTTCTGAATGTTTATATCATGTTGCTTTTATTTATTGCATTGCATAACGATAGACCCATCAATTGATTAGTGTACATATTAGAGACTATTTATTGATGCTATACTAATATTATTGTTCAACATGTTATATTGATTAATGTTCATTAATGTTGCAGGTCATGATGGCACTGAAACGTCATCTAGCTTTCACCCCTACCTCTCGATGGATTACACGCAGTTTAGCATCCGAGGAGCAGTCGGAGCATACTCCGTCCACCTCGGCACGGCTACTCAGGAACCTCCATCGATGGCATCTACTCCATCGATAACTGAGCCTCTACCGTCGCCCATATTTGAGGCACATGCTACTACACAGGCATCTGAGTATATATGTTTATTATATTAGCACAACTTTATTTTTTATATAGTATTTGTATACTTATATATTTGCATAATGTATATGCATTGCAGGTGCATCATCCAGCCAGACATTTCATAGTCCCACACATATGGCACATGTGTGAAACCACCAGCATCAGGTGATGGTCTATTATGATGCAGAGGAAAGGCCGATAGGAGAGACCGCATGGGAGATCGGGTATGGAAGAAGATTATGGATACTGCCATCGTTCCCGTAGAGCCCAAAGACTGGCATTTGATGGATACTGCCATCAGAGATCGGGTATGGAAGGAGATATGGATAAGTACGTGCTTGTGAGGCAGTCGAACATTATTCCCGTAGAGCCCAAAGACTGGCATTTGATGGATACTGCCATCAGAGATCGGGTATGGAAGGAGATATGGATAAGTACGTGCATCTTAGTTATATTTATGCATTTTATATGTTTACACTATATATGTTTGATTAGAATAATTTTGTAACTAACTTTTGATAAATTTGTACAGAGGAGGTACGACTTTTTCGATCAGAAGAGGGCTCGAGATGCCCGACTGAAGAAGATCGAGGAGTTGTACCAGAGTTACAAGGTCAAGCTTCATAGAGGATGGCTCGAACACCGATGAGACACTCTGAAGGAGTTTGTTTTCTGGATACAGGTCTGTCCTTCGAGTCAGTTGGAGAGGATGGTTAGACACTAGAGGAGCTGGGAGTTCGAGGTAAAATTCCTAACTTTTGAATTTTTCAGTACGCTTAAAATTTTATTTAAATATTTATTATTTATTTAAATACTTGTTAGGCTACCTCCTATCATATTTGGGAGAACCGTATAGCACAGGAGTATACGCACACTCTAGGCCACGAGTCTATGGCCAGTCGTGTGCATAGAGAGGTAATTAATTCTAAATCTTACTAGATAAATTAAATTTATATTTTTTATCATCTTTCTGATAAATTTATTCTTTGTTATAGCTGATAAGAGATGGAGTGATATCCAGCTATAGCGAGATCTTTCGATCCAGTCGTATGGACAAGACGGGCAGGCCGATGAACGCCGTGATCGGGCATATTTTTGTAAGTATTAAATATATTAGTATATATGATTAGTATTATAGCATTTTTTATAAAATTTTATTTTAATTTATAATTATAGGATTAGTTAGATGCGCTCACGAGCGAGGGCCCAGATATCTCTGAGCCCCATGACCATCGATCTTAGGTCTTGGGATCTGAGCACTCTAGGAAGATCCGATGCAGGCCCGATCACATGCCGATAAGCTACTGGTTCGAGGCGAGCATCTCCTCATAGACATCTGGTGTCGTCAGCTAGAAGGAGCTTGAGGAGGCATTGGCACAGGTAGATCATGCTACGATGCATGTAGATCAGGTTGAGGAGCACGCATCTCATCTGGAGGGCATCGTGAGAGATATGATGTCGATGCTCAACGCATGTTTTGGAGTCATGAATTTTGAGAATATGTTGGCTCGCATTCCATCTCTAACTTTGGCTCCGACTATAGCTCCGACTTCAGCTCTGGCTTTGGCTCCAGCTCCAACTTCGGCTTCGATTTTGACTTCAGCTCCGACTCCGGCTCCCGATGATGACGATGATGATATAGATTTAGAAGACTTTTAATGTATTTTATTTTTTAAAAAAATATTATAATAAATTTTATTTGATAATAAAATTTTAGTATTTTAGAATAATTTTTGTATTTATTATATTTCTTATGTTATATATCTATATTTATCAGGTAAAATGTATAAAAAAAATAAAAAAATTATTTTTTTTAATTATTCAAGATCTACGATAGTGATTTTATAATCGCTGTCATATCCGTGCCAATCGCTGTCATAGGTTTATGATGCAAATGATGCCAACCGCTGTATTAGACCTATGACAGTGATTAAAAAATCGCTGCTATAGATTACCTATGGCAGTGGTTATGTAACCGCTGCTATAGATTAACTATGACAGTAGTTATGTAACCACTGCTATAGGTCGATATATTACAGCGATTTATAAACCACTGCAATAGACCATCTATGGTAGCGGTTTAAACAACCACTACAACAATCACTGCCATAGAACTATGGCAACGGCCACAGTGGCAGTGGTTAGAAAATTGCTGTCATAGCCTATAGTAGCGATTTTTTGGGCTACGGCAGTGGTTATGAACCACTGTCATAGCCCTTTTTTATAGTAGTGAATGGTGCAATTCTACTATATTATGATAGTACTGAAGCCATAACTAAGGCTAAAGAACTAATGGCACACCACAGAACTAATCATATTTTGGATTGCTATCATCTTGTTCGAGAGATTATAGATCAGGGTGATATCGACCTTCAAAAAATTGATGAAAAGAAGAACTTAGCCGACCCATTTGCTAAGGCCTCGGAATGAAGGAGTTCGATGAACTCAAGTGGAAGATGGGTATTTGATATTATTCTGATTAGCTTTAGTCCAAGTGAGAGTTGCTAGAAAATATATTCTAAAGTTAATCATCTAGATTGTAGATGATTGAACTCCTCATCTAATTTGTATATGAATTATCAATTAATAAAAGTTATTTGGTTTATTCATCATAAATTATATATCTTTCTTAAAAGAACTTCTATATTATGATGAAATTCTTAGAACCACTAACAATCAATAAAAGAGGATTTATCAGATGGTTCTTAAAATTATTCATGATCAAATGATAAGTTATTAATTAAGACGATAACTTATCGAGTATAGATCACTATATATAATATGCATTGGCTATCCTCGTAATCAAGTGGTATGAAAATATTGATATAACATACAGATAAAATGTAAGAATATATCTGTACTGAATGTGATCAATATAGTATTATATTATCAAGAGTAGCTAGCAAAAGCCAATGGATATAAGTATCCCTCCGATCTGAGATCACCATGATAAATTGCAAGTAACTCACTATGCTTTGGTGCCGAACTACCTATATTTTTAATATAATGACAGAAGAATTTTGGGTATAGTCAAGTACTTGCAGAGTCAGTGTGTGAGTCAAGATGAGATTAATCACTCCTAATTTCATGAGCGAATATCTCACTGTATTTTACTTGAGTAAAACCTAGGCTTAGATAATCCATATGAGTCACGAGATTTGTAAGGTTGAGATACAATATGGATGAACTGTTTAAGTATTGACAGTTAACTTGAAGTCATCCTGAGCATTAAGGGGTAAAGAGATGAATTATACAATAACCATAGGCTAGGATTCTAGAATATTGCTTTACATACATTCGGCCTATCCAGACGTCAGGTACCATTGCTAGATGATCATTTTGATTAGTATAGAAATTTATTCCTATACTATCGACTTAGGTTCAAACCTATGGAGTCATGCACATAAGAGATTTCTATCTAATTGAATAGTTGATCAATAATTAAAAATCGTTCAATGATCGAATCATCAATGTGATTGATGATTGATCAAGTACAAGTATTGCATGAGGATTAATTAGCAATTGGATTGCTAATTCGCTCAATTTGATTGAGCATTTGAGCTAAGATCAAATCTAATTGAATAAGATTTAATTTAGTTTGGTTTGGACTTGGTTAAATTAAGTCTAATTGGTTTATGAGATAAGCCAATTACAAGAAAGTTCAATTCCCTGCTTGATTATGACTTGAGTGCACCTAATTTTTAATTAATTTAGAATTTAAATTAGATTTAAATATGATTTAAGCAAATTTAATTATGCTCCTAATTAGACTAAGATTGTCTTTAATTAGGTTGCACCAATTTTAATCAGAATAGAAATTAATGTTAGATTCGACCTAGTCAAAATTAATGTTTGGATGTGAGTCATCCACATCAACTTTGGTAAGATTTGAAAGAGTTTCGAATCTTTAAAACTCTCTCCCTCTTTTTGGAATTTAATCCCATGCCAACCATATTTTGTCCACCTCCTTTCTCTTTCTTTTTAGCGTGCATTTTAGATTCTCCATGCACAAGGAAATTAGGATCGCGTCCAAGAATTGGATGCCCCAAGTTTCCTCTTTTTGACTTTTCCTTCTTAGGTATTTGACCTAAGGAAGGACTCTCTTGGGATGCCACTTTTTAAGGAGATGTGGGTATGGGAAACCTAAGAAAATTCTATGAAAAAATTAGAGGAATATAGAGAGAGGGAAGTTGGGCGCTCCAAAGTTGTGGGCGTGAGGGGCTTCTTTAGGACAGTCTTGTGATTGTCTTGTAGAAAGAAAAAGAAGAGAAGGATCTTCTCTTAGGGTTTCCTCTTGATCTCTTTCTTCTTCATATTTTGAGAGATTAGAGAGTTGGTCTTCTCCCTCAATCATCCTCCACTTTTTCATATCTTGAAGGGTCCAAGAGATTTGAAGAAAGGCATTCAGATCAACCATTAGGAGGGATCTGCAAGAAGCTAGTACTTCACGTGGATCATCGATCGTCGAACCTTCGATCAGCATAAGAGCCTTATGTGGACAACCTGTAGAGGCCAGATCTCGTGCGGCTCTGAGCAACAATCATAACCACAGATATCAGTAGCAGTGTTCTCGACCTTAGCATGGGAGATCTTAAGCTCCTACTAAGGATGAAGTAAGATTTTCCATATCATTTTGAATTTCCAAGTGCATCCAAAATTTCAAGGACCAAATTTTCAACAAGGGGGTTAGGATGAAATGCCCCTTTTCTCCCCATATGTTCCAATCTATCTTCTTTTCTTTTCTTTCCCATATTTCTCCCTCACTTCCTCTTCTTCTTCTCTAGCACCAACCTAGCCTCCTCTCTAGTTTCTATTTTTTCTTTTCATTCTCTTCTTTCTCACTTTCCATCTTTTTTTTCTTAGCTAATGTTGTGCCTGTCACCATGCTAGTCTTGCTCCTTTTTTTTCTCACCAGCTAGCCTGATTGAGAGATACACCAACACCCTTCCATTTTTATTTTTGTCCTATCTTTTCCTCTCTTGCCAATCGAGCAAGCCAAGTAGCGTCTCATCCTTCCAACTCTTCATTTTTCTTTCCTCACTCTGCCAACTAGAGCTAATTATAGTTTGGGCCTTGAACCTGAACTATATTCATTTTTAATTAGGTTCCTGATGCAGACATCATAGTGGCTTAATGCTTGGATTTGATGGACCGGGTCCGAAAGGGTTCAAAATCAACCTGAAGGCACCAGATTCTGTAGAATTTTAATACTATCGTGCTAAAATGGTAATAACTTTTTCATCCAAATGTTAGAATCCTTATTATAAACCCAATTCGGAAAGCTCTTTTCGAGTTCTACGAGCTATAGTTGATTTTAGAGCCTAATTCAACTATTTAATAAGCCAACAAGAGCCCAAAAGATTCTAAATAAGTTGATCTCTTAGTCTTTTCCTACTTTAATTAGAATTCTTAGTTTTTTTTTTTTTGGAAAACCAGGTGAAAGTAAGGCTCTTCCTGAGAAAAATTTATATAGGTTACATTATGAATTTACAAAAGGTTCGCTGGGTCTCATACCCAACCATATATACGTGATCTTAGATCTGCATGGGGCTGTCACATTAGGTGGGAGGGATAGGGGGATCCATCACAGCATACACTTGGTTTGTGGAAGCCAAGTCATGGCTCATTGATAAGCATCATAAATTTATCAATAAAAATATTAATTTATTAATTAATTTATATTAATTTTTAAGAATTATTAATTAATTTATATATAATTATTAAAAAATTTATATTTTTATTAATTAAAAAATTAATAAAAAAATAATAAAAATAAAAAAATAA
Source organism: Cocos nucifera (assembly GCA_006176705.1). NCBI lineage: Eukaryota > Viridiplantae > Streptophyta > Magnoliopsida > Arecales > Arecaceae > Cocos > Cocos nucifera. Next base: position 14,642 of record QRFJ01006539.1, read on the forward strand.
AATTTTATTATCAATGGAAAGAGCTCATTTTTTTGATCATAATAAAATAAATTTCAAATAAAATGGAGCTAAAACAAAAAAAATATAAATTTTTAAAAAAATAAAATAAATAAAAATTAAATAAAAAAATGGCTCAGCCGGCTCCGCAAGCCAAGCCACCAAGCCAAGTCAAGCCATCAAAGTCGACTCAGCCATTGAAGCCATTAGTCGGTCCACGATCCAGGCATAGATTGCCAGCTCAGCAGCAACAGACGAATCACAAAGCGACACGTGGCGGACCTAGACCCTTAAAGGGTCTACAGAAATTTATCGTGGCTCATAGGGTATTTTGGTCTTTTCACTCAGCGACAAGAGCGCTGATTGGCTATGGTGTGCGGTGCGGTCGGTCCACGTAGTCCATGGGAATAGTAATTGCATGATCGGACGGTTGCGGTTGATTGCGGTCAAGATCAGACGGTGGTGGTGATTTCCAGGTTTGATTCAAATTCTATCAGTGATCTAGCGTGATCCAACGGCCAGAAAACTAAGAGATGAAGATCCAATGGTCCAAAATGCTCCCGACGGTGATCAAGACTCCCGATGCATGATTTGCGGCTAGATTTCCTCCATCAACATGCGATCGGACGGCCAGAATTTAATCCGACTCATCCAATTTTGATGATTTTAGGACCGTTGGATTTCTATTGACAGCTAGATTTCATCCAGAGCAGTAGAATTCATCCAGGACTTTTTTTAGTCTAATTTTTATTTAAATTTCTTCATATTTCGACGATCAAAAAGCTTCTTAGTCCTACATTGCCCAGATGCAAACTCTCCAGCCCTCCTAGCTCTATAAACGGGATCCCAGGCCTCCAAAAATCAATATCTCCGATCAAGGTGAAGCTTTGGTATAGGGCAAAGTTAGGCTATGGGTTAAAAGCTGCTTTGAAGCAATGGATGCCGAGAAGAAGAGCCGGGCTTCTACACCATCTTTCTGCCAATACCGATCCAAAATCAGAGATCAGGCTATGTTATTTTATTTTCTTTTCTTTTTAAATTTCATGTATTTAAATTCTAAAATTTTAATTAATAAAAATTTTATTTTTGCACTTTAATTTTTTGCTTTTTATTATAATTTAATTTTTATATTTTAATTATTATTATTTTTATTGTAAGTAGATGCTAAGATCTAATTAGTAGATCTTAGTACCAAATTTAAATTTCTGCATTTTTTAATTTTTATTTTTAATCTTCTGACTTCACTTTTGATTCCAAAAACTCAAATTCTTTTCTTTTTTTTTTCAAAAATCAAATATTTCAAATCTAAAAATACTATCTTTCCTGTGAATTCGATCCGACTCACTGCTATCTACGCATTTTTAATTATTTTAAGAAGTCGGATTAAACTGATAAACATGGTGTCTTAACGACAACATCACATTCCTATCAAGTTTTTGACGCTGTTGTCGAGGAAGGCACGGACATTAAATTTTTGATCTCTTTGATTTTTCTATAAATAAAATTTTTATTTTCTTATAAATATTGCTTGCTAATTTTTTTATTATTTTACAAAAAAAAATTAAAGAACAAAAAGAATCAGAAGTTTTGCTTGGTGAGATCAATCCTAACCCTAGTTTTATTTTATTTTATTTTATTTATTTATTTATTTTATTTTTAAATTAATTTTAAAAAATATTTATTTAAATCTAATTAAAAATCTCATGACAAGATTAGAAATCTTAACTGCTTAGAGCATGCATCATATTAGTTTTATTTTTATCTTTATTTTTATTTTTATTTTTTTTGGTGATTGCTGGAGGTAAGGATCCTTTCAAAATTCAATTAGTTGCATGCATCTCTTAACTCTTTACTTGAAATTTTTCTTAATACTTGATTCCGGAATATCTCATAGATTCTCTAATCGTGCATCAATTTTCTGTTAAAAAATTGCTTAGTTTAATTCGATCTTAAGCATAATCAGGTGTCTAAATACTAAAATTATAAACTTTTTTTGAGGATTTAAAATTTTTAAAAATTTTTTTATTTTTTCTCTCCCCCAAATTGAATCGATTGATTGTCCTCAATGGAGAAAAAAAAAATAAAGGAATATAATAAGAACATGAAGAATAACAACTAATCAGAATATAGTTTTATCCAACATATAGCCTTGATTACTGAAATTTTGAGCTCTCCCATCAACTTATTTAAATTCATCCTAAAAAAAAATAAATTAAAAAGAAATAAATTAGGGATAAAAACTAATAGTTTGGATTGCCTCCCAACAAGTGCTAAGTTTACCATTCTTCAGCCCAGACATATGTAGCTTATTTATCCTATGTCGAATAGTTGGGATGACACAATTTCAATGGTTTTTGGATTGCAGTCTCAGAAAGTTTGATTTATAATCCATTATTGATAATATTCATTATTAATTTTAGGGATATATTTATGATGCCACTTCTCAGACCCATGTTATTAAGAATTTCTCCTTATTTATGTTCTTCTAAAAATGTCATGAATGAGTTTTTGTATCTTAGGAGTTAAGTTTGATTCATGGTGTTGGACTGGTGGACCAAAGGTTGGTTTTGAATGTCTAGAGATAAATAATGTGATTCTGCTTAACAAATCCATTGATATTTCATTAACATTGTCTTTTGATTTATAAAAGAACTAGCTTCTAGGTTGAAGGAATAGGAACAGTTAGGGTTTATAAGTCTTCGGGTAATCCACGCTATTCTCTTTTCCCCCTTTTTCTATCTCATTTAAATTGAAACTAGCATTAGTACTTATTCGTGGATTTGGGTTCTTACTATTGTGTTAGTCCTCGAGTACTAACCAGTTCTCGTAAAATTTTTTATTTTGGCTTGCATCAGGTATACCTCTCTCACAATTGATCTTTGGTATGGGGTCATAGATTTCTATAGCTTTAAGTTCAGAATTATTGTTGTATTCTCAAATTAAGGTTCTTAGGTTGAGACATTAAATGATAACTTGAGCCAGGTGGTTGATGGACTATTAGTGATTGTTTGAAATTGGTAGATTTGGTAAGTTGAGCTAAGTTTTCTTCCTCGTGTTAGACTCAACTAATTATCCTATTTGAGCTTCTAGTTGACGATAGATTGCTGTTGAGTCACGGAATCAATTATTAAGTTGGTTAAATCTAATCATAGCTAGATTGTTTACTTGAGGAGGTGGTATAAGGGCTGATTTATAATATGATGGCTGATAAATCTGACTTAGGCTTGGCCTTATTAATAACATATTTTTGTTTGGGATCTATTTTTGATAATTTTTGTAAAGATTGAAATTTGGGTCTGAGCTGGAGTTGGTGGATGTCCAAGAAAAACTAAAGTTACTCCAATCTGAATTATATGAGATTTTAAAATGGATCATGTAATCATTTAGAGTAGCCTTGGCAGCTTGAACTTGTGCTTGGATAAAAATGAAAACTGTGCAACATAGGACATTCACTCACATTTGATGGGTTGGGGCTAGCACAGATTGAAATAAAGTCTCCTGATAATTAGAAGAGACTTGTGAATGTAGCAGATGATTGTTGACCTAGGATTAGGGTTGAATCTTAATTTTATTGAGCAAGAAGGTCAACTTTATCTTTACAATTTTTGGACATTAAAGAGTTCATATTAGCCATTAGATTATTAGGTTTAATGTGAATCAATTCATTCAATTAAATTCCAAACTAAAATCAGGAAAAAAAAGTGATTTCCTATCGGATGTATTAGTGGCAACCCTAAACGATTGGTTCAAAAATTTTTTTAGAATATTTAGAATTATAATATATTATTATTATTATTTTATTATATTAAAAATTAAATTTTTTAAATTATTATAATTTATTAATTTTAATTTAATTTAATTTATTATCATTGTTAATTATTTTTTTATTAGTTTATCTAATTTTTATTTTATTTTATTTTTTTTAGTTTTAGAGAGTAAGGAGAAAAAAGAAGAAGGGATTCTAAAGAAAGAGGTCTAAGAGTCACTCGAACTAAAAGAAGAGAAGAATTAGGTTTAATTAGATTTAATAGTGGTTAGCAATTCAAATTGGCAATCAAATCCTGACTAAAGGTTGTCCTATATCTAGATTAGCTCACGTAACTGCCAAGGTCACCTTCAGCCCCGCTTCCAAGTGTAGGATTAGCAATCAACTAGTTCAGGTAAGTATGAAGGTCGGTGGGGAGTTCCCCCCATTGCTTGCCTAAAACACCAAATGGTGCCTTGGGCCAGATTAAGCGAACGAATCAATTTAAAAACCACCCTTCCTGTCGGATCCAGTCATTTCTCTTGAACCACTTTCTAGACCCAGTCAAATTGACTTAATCCTACCATGTTACCTTGTTAGGATTTTCTGTCCTATTGAGCTCGAGTTCCTAGGAGTATCATGCTCTAATTGATTTTAATTTAAAGCTTAACTCAAATGCAGGATGTTGTTGGGTCTGTTTGTGGAGCTAAGGAAGGGATTATTAAAATCCCCATTCTTATCTTATTTAAATGAGTATTGCCCTCTAAGGGTTGATTAAATATGTGAATATGTAGAAAAAAAAATATTTTAATTATATTAAAAGGGTTCTATGGCAATTTTTAAACTAGAT